>JBCEWB011026427.1:4877-14903 GCA_039654565.1 Peronia peronii | reverse complement strand
CCATCCATCCATCCATCCATCCATCTATCCATCCATCCATCCATCCATCCATCCATTCATCCATCCATCCATCCATCTATCCATCCATTAATTCATCCGTCCATCCATTTATCCATCCATCCATCCATCCATCCATCAATCAGTCCATTGGCAGTATCAATCAATCAATCCATTGTCATTAACAGCGACAACACTGAAATGGTCGTATAAAACTAACAACATTTACAATAATAATAATCATGCCAACAACATAATCATATGAAAAATAATTCAGATCGTTCTGCTATCCTTGAAAAAACATTTCAAATTTGGTTCATCGTAACAATGAGTTATTTTTATCTGATTATTCTTGATATTAACAGTTTCCAAACACCATCAAAAGAACACCATCATTATGGTGAATATGCAATACCTTATCTTGCTGTTGAGTTATTCTATCAGATCGCAGAATGTCTTGTCTTATGCTTGCACACAGGTCCTCAAGCTCATCCTCCCAAAGAAAAGCGTGGAGGTCCTCACTGGAGCATAGGCAGAAAACATCCGACCATGCGTACAGAGAGTAATTAATTTTCCATTCATCTATGCATCCATCCATCCATGCATGACTGCATCCATCTATCCATCCATCCATCCATCCATCCATCCATCCATCCATCCATCCATCCATCCATCCATCCATCCATCCATCCATTCATCCGCCATTCATTAATTAACTCTCAACCGTTTGTCACTCGTCTGTCAAATTCCCTCTCCCTTTTTCTTTCTATATTTATCCATTCATATATACTCTAATTGCGGCACTTTAACTCTTATCCCACAGAACTTCCGGGTCCTGGCGCTCACACTATTAAATCCACCTTTGGAGACGCCCCAAGCGCTCCACTGAGCAAAAAGATTGCGGAGCTCAAACCTAAATGTAAGCCTAGCACCTTTTCTGTAAAGAAACAATCCTTTTCCGGAATTGTCTTTGGAAGGAGATGTTTCCCCACTAATGTGACATATTATTTTATTATAGTTTTCGTTTAGGAATTTTGTCGAAGTAGAACATCTTAAAATATTGATAAAGGGAGTATTCGGTTCGATGTTACGTCGTTAAATGTACATGTACTTTTCAACGAAAGTTACACACTAGATAACATTTATATACCATTTATATCCCTGTACAATGCACGCTCTTAGCTATCTGCAATCTAATACTACCTCGATAGATTCAACAAGAACAGTCATGTATTTGCTCAGCTTCCCTGTTCACAGATGTGCTTGTTAGGCCCTGAAATCCTTATTGATATACACGATAATATTCTCTGTCTTCGTTGAGCACACATTTCAACCGGAGTCGAGTTAGGAAATATGCGTAAATTGCTTTCCCATGGACAAAATCTCCGATTCCAATAAGATTTGAACCCAAAAACATCTGACTCCGAGCCCGAAGACCTAATCACTGGACCACCGGCAGGCGACGATACCGATTCTGCCTGTACTGATTCCATCCCATAATATCTGTATTGCGTCACATGACCAGGATTCGAGAACTCTACCCTCCACCGGCCACGCTTAATAAGGATTATGCACACTTTATAAACGAGACATTGCATTAGTGACATAATTCTATCGTGGCTTCGCAGGTTCAGTGGCACTTTTAGATCTGGATGTCTGCAGGGGCAAACACACTCTCATGTTGTTTTCAAATCACTATTTCCTCGGTGATAATGTATCATTGTCCCAATTTCGTTCTAGCAAATTTAGTAAGTGGGATCCTTCTCAATGGGAATAATGAAATAGTTTGAAATAGCCAGTGGCCTCAGTCAAAGAAGCTACTGCACATGATTTTATTAACATGATAGCTCTTAAAGGTCAATGTAATCTACCACGACCCACGCAGACATAATGGCAATTGGAAAAGATGAAATAGCAAACATATATTAATTCTTACTTCCTCAGTTTTGTGCCGGTGTTTCATTTACCAAAGATACCGAAAAATAAAGATATAATAACCGATCACATTCTTTGTTTCCGTGATACATTTTGAACTATATTGCATCTATGGGTTTTTTTTCCAATTTATGGATGGACAGTCTGAAATTCCACATTTAAAGTTACATTTAAAGGAGCTAATATTCAAGCTTCTCCCCGGAAGACACAATAACATTTAAATTTGTTGCATGTCTAAAACCGGCTGTTTCAGTAAATGGAAATCTGTGCCAAACACAACAAACCGTGGGACGGGAAAGACAAAGTGGCAACTTCTGAAATGTGAATTTGATTGTGGATCTCGAGATCAAAGAAAAGTTACAAAGTGACACACAGGATGGGTTTACAGCTAGCTAGGCGTCCCAGTAACAGGCCAGGTAACCCGATTTATTGAAGGCTGGCTATTAGGTCCTCCTAGAATCAAATTGATTTAACTGCAACAATTTTATTATGTAATTCTAGTTAAGTTGGGACAATTTGATCCTGGCTCGACGGAATTTCGGTGAGCACAGTCAGATAGGATGGCCCTGGTTGAACCTTGCCGGCAGGTGCTCACAGATTTGGTGACTTTTTCTTACTTTGGCAGTTTTTGCGTATGTTTTGTATTTTTTGCATGATATTTGAATTTGATGATTGTTTTGACATCATTGATTTTGTTCTATGAAGTACACATATATATACTGTTGTCTCATTTTTGCCATTATGATATATATGGACCTATGAATAAAACTTTAAAGAGTCGACAATTTGGTCTCTTATTACTGTTTTTTTGTACGATGACGATTTAAATCTGGTCGATGTAAACAGTCAGCTTTCAGTGACTTTCGGATATTTGGTCTGGTTATAAGAACGCCTAAGTTTAAAGAAAATGAACTTAACTGATGTTATTGCTTTATCGCTTTAAAGCCAAATATCAAGAAATGCTTGGTGATCAGTGTTATGCCGCCTCATGGCTGGGTTTCAGTTGTGAGTAATCGCAGAAGCTCTTTCCCAGTGGAAATGACAATTTTGCAACGGGCGATAATGCAAAAATCAAGGGCTACACAACACCAAGTCTTCGGTAAATTGCCTGTTTTTTTGGAATGAAAAAGTTTTTAAAAAATACTGCACGTCTAAAGCCAATTGTTTGCAGTAAACGAAGCTTATGTGTGATGTTAGATACTGAAGATGTCTGGAGCTGCGATTTTCATGTGTCCCTCTCATAAATATTTGTGTTTTTATACCATCCCGCTGGGAGACTGCAGTTTGCTGGCCTCCTCTGCTCTGCCACCCTCTACATTCTCACATATTCATATTATATTGTATGTGCCAAAGAAACACTAAAAGCCTAGTAAAACCCTAATGTAGAAACCTACACTTTGTACTGATACAGTCGAGATTTAGTGAGAGAAATCATTTATTAATCTTATCAGATTTGTGCATAGAATGTGCCTTGCGCTCTGACATTTTCTCTCAATATGGCAAAGCTGTTGAAGAGAAAATGAAAGAGCTAGACAGAGATTGAGAGAAAGAGAGGGCTCGCCAAGGAGAGAAAGAGAATGTGTGTGTATGAGAGAGAGAAGGAGAGAGGGGCCGCAAATGGACGCTAAAATAGAAAAGGAGAGGGTGAGCGAGAGACGGATCAGCGAAGTGTCTGAAAATCGAGAAAGGATTTTTTTTTCCCTTTGACAATAACTGCTGACCAGAAAAAAACAAAAACAAAAACCAACGCAAAAACGGTTGACATCAGAAAAAGACCTGACCATTCATCATTTTGGCTGCTGCCTGTCTTTACACTTCTCGGCAAGTCTGCATGTAGCAATAAATGAGCCTCACTCTGTGACAAAGAAGATATAATACATCGTACAGCCCTAATGAAGTGGTTAAATGACATAAATCTTGATGCACAAGTTTTGATAGCTGTCGTTTTGATTCTTGCATGTCAATTTGATCTACGTCAATTTTTAAATCTTTCCTGTCTTAAATCTGTTATCTCTGATCACTTCCACCGTGTTCTGTTTCTTCTTAGTAAATTCTTCCGTACATCTGTCTATATCCATGCCGTAAGAAGACTTATAGATCTCAGAGCTAGATCTGCTGAGCATAAATAACCAGAGTTAATACCATTTCTAAACAGAGTCTCGGGAATCAAATCTTGTAATCCTTTTTTTTTTTTCATTTTATAATTGCACCACTGATTTCTCGTTCTCTCGAATTTATCCAGAGAAAAAAAAAATCAGATGTATGTTGCTGTTAAGTAAAAACCAATTTTGTTTGAAGATTTCACTATCTTTTAAACAAGATAATTAAAAAGTGATACATGTTGAGGATTTACTTCCGCTGCCCAAGTGCAAAGATGTGAAAACAGGGGTCCTTTGATTCCGTTGGCTCCAAAGCTCTGTTGATGCACAATTCAAACAACAGCTGAAAGAGTAACATATGTGCAGACATGACGATTTAAGAGGTTGATGTATTATATTGATGCCCTCTTACTCATTTATTTCCAAATCTATCCACAATTGGGATTCTACCGAAAGGGGAAAATTCCACCGTCAAGCAGCCTACAATATAAATCCTTCCATGTGTGCTGTGATGAAATTTTTTAAATCACCATCAAAAACATTACCATTCATCAACTTCATTGCTGACAAACACTAATTAACATCCTGATTACTTCTCTGTCTCAGTTCCTAACCCAGGGCCTGCAACTTACAATCGTGCTGGCTTCTCGCTGGACGAGCCGGGTTACACCATGAAGTACAGGTGGTTTGATTCGAAACCAGGTAAGCAAAGCAATCAACCAAGCAATCAACCAATCTAACAAACATGCAACTAACCGACTGTATACTCACCTTTCACCTATCGAACCCACTCATCCATTTATCCAACCAAGCCTGCCAGCGAGCAAGCAAGCAAATAAGCAAGCAAGCAAGCAATCCAGCAAGCAGGTAAACAACTAACCAATCAATCACCCAACCAGCCAACGAACCAACTGACCAACTAATCAACCAACCAACCCACCCACCCATCAACCAACCAACTAACCAACCAACCAACCAACCAACCAACCAACCAATCAACCGACCAATCAACTAATCAACTAATCAACAAAGAAACAACCAACCCATCAACCATCACCGGAGAATGTACATCAACCAATCTACTGAGAAAATAAATAGCAAAGAATCTACCGAATCCTTTATCCATCCATTCTTCAATCCACCCTTTCATCCATCCATCCATCCATCTATCCATTCATTCATTCATCCATCCATCCATGCAGTCTTCCTTCCATCCATCCATTAATCCATCTATCCATCCATCCATCCATCGATCCATCCTTCCATCCATCCATCCATCCATCCATCCAGGCGTACTCTCCTTTCAAGACAGTCCAATCAAATTAAGTTAAAAGAGACTCAACCATTATTAACACTGTGTGATATATGAATACGGCTCGGTGTAGTTCCTACCAGCATTCCTTGTCGAGTTGCACAGGAATACGCCCAATTATTTATCGGGGGAACTCTACAGTAAATAATAAAAATGGCTTGGAATTTTGAATATTATCATTACAATGTGCACCCACGGCACAGCAGCATAGAATTTGAAATATCAAACAGTGAATGACGATCGCTCATAACTCATAAACGCGTTGTCTGTTCAGGACTACATTTTTATCGTGCTGAGTGCCGTTAAACCCCAACACAAACAAACAAACAAACAAATAAGACCTACCAATAAACGAACTCTGGTACGTGTTGTCCCACATAACAGGTGCGAATATCACACAATTCTCCGACGCTAGCATGAAACCCAGACCTCTTGTAAACTGCAGCAAACATAATCATGCTGTGGCCTCAACTGACGTACACAAAATGACGTTAATTTCATAGTTCGCATGTTATCAAACTGCAGATTATTTACCTGGTGCCGGGGATTTGCTACAGTTTATGCCAATCTCGCGAGCGATTTTAGAATCACTTTTAATTGTATAAAGCTGTTAGTGTTTTATTTTTTTTTCTGCTCATTTTTCTTTACAGTAGATGTGATAAGGATCAATGGTTGCGGGTTGGGCTAGTTACAGAAATGTATAATAGGCTTTAAGAGACAGGACCGATTTATCTTGATAGTGAATGTCACCAAAGATAAGATGAGGTATTATAATTCAAAAGAGGTCTGTATAATCTGTTTCTATAACAACAATATCTATAAAAACAGTATCATCTATGTATCTATAATAACAGGTATTTTAAGATTGCTTGTTCTACATCTAATACATTCACATCTTCAAAACAATCACAGTATAAATGCACCATTAGCAGTAACATCTGTACATTACTCAAACTATGCTTTTAATTGTTGTTCATTATTGGAATGTTTTGACGTAATCGCCTCTATCTTTTTCATGGTGTAGAAAAACGCCCGGGGCCGAACACTTACCGATCGGAAGAGGCTTCAGTGAAAAAAAGAAACGCCGCCTACACCTTCTCCCACAAAACACAGCCCACATATCCTAGCAATGTCTACGCTTCCAGTAAGTCTGAATATCACCGTTATCACGCCTTATAGATCGACCAAGCAACCAACCCACTGACACACCAGCTAATACATAAACTTACAGTCGGGCGACCAACTTTCCAACTTACCATCCATCAACCAGCAACCAACCAACCAAGCAAGCTATCAACCAACGAAGGAATCAATCAACCGACCAGCCACCCACCCACGCACCCAACCAACCAACTAACAAGCAACCAACCAACCAACCAATCAACGAACTGACTGACCGGCCGACCAACCGATCTGCCGACCAACCTACCAACCACTCACCCAACCTATCCACCAACCAATAAATCAGTTAATTAACTAATCCTAAAAGATTTCACGCGGGACAAAAATACTTCTGAGCTCTATAGAAATAATATGATCGATAAGAGGGCAACAAACCCACGGCACGGTCGTCATATCGTCCCCGATCGACGTGTATTGTGCTTGGCTGTTAATTTCACACTTCCGATCCCCTGACGTGCCTACAGATCCGCCTTTAATCTTGCCAAAACCACAGTGTTTTGATCTTTCAAACCAAATATCATATTCTAGATTTTCTTCTTTATCCTCATCGCGCTCCAGCGGATAAAAGTAATGAGCATAGCCACACAGCTTCAACACGCTAAAACCGCGGTGTTTTCTTCACGCTTATGTCTGTCGAGAATAAGGCCAGACGTGGTGGAAAAGTTCAAGCTCCAAAGTCAGGAATTTGCAATATTCGTGCAGCAAAAACGCAAGGTGTCAAAAGCGAGATGAACGTGTGACGAACGAAAATGCCCGAAGCTGGTAAATCATTCAATGCTCAGAAATCATAACAGGAATGCTAACAATCGGTTTAGAAATTGCCAGGCTGCTGCTGTAGTAAATCTAATCTAGCAGTATGCACATCACAAATGCTCTGTGAAGATGATCACCATATAAGACAAAGAACCAAAGCTAAAAAAAAACAAAAAAACAACAAAAAGCATCATATTCGTTTCACATAAATCTATAGTCTCTTATGGTGATTAAAAATAGAGAAGAAGAAAAATAAATTCTAAAACCAAATCTGAAGGTATTAAACCACTGTAATATAATACGTTTATGTAAAAGGAAAAAAAAAAGGTTTACTTAAGGTTACGATGATATGACAGTTATGATAACAATCTGGGACAAAATCCAGGTTTAAGCTAAGGACTTGGAAATTTACAGATCTCTCATGTTTTGCCAAGCCAACGCTGGTGAAGCTGTAGATGTGAGAGACGACAGCTCAGGTAATCTGGAGATTTCTCCAACAGATGTGCCACCGGTAAAAGTTGTCCGGAACCGCACATTCTCTCCGACAGGATGATACAGAGATTTTGAGTTAAATATACGAAAACAACAAACCAACGTTTTCCCTGGAAAAACCCAGTCTGTTTGCCAAGGGAATCACTTGCATGGGGAAATACTATGCATCATGTTAACTTTTTTTTTTTTCGTCCATAACTTGGAGAGAAGTTGTACGGGTCATTTGCGTATTTTTTCCTCAAGACAAGGCTATTTTTTATTACTCTCAATAGCACAGAAGCCATCGACGGCCAATGTCGACATTGCTTGATATAAACAGATAGCAGGTTTCATGTCTATGAATTCTTGCAAATAAACGAACAAACAAACAAACCATCAACTGAGATTGTTCCTGGCCGAGGCAATAAATAGTTGGGTCCATCCTTGTTCAGCAGTTTTGTGGGCATAAGTAGGACTGTGTCGCAAAGTATTTTGTTAAGATCTTCCTCAACTTAGCTTTTATTTTAAGGGGGGGGGGGGGAGGGGGGAGGGGAAGGCGTTGCGAGGAGCGTCCTGAAGGTGATTTTTTTTTTTTACAATGAAAAATAGACTATTTTAACCTTTTCATCGAATTCGGCATGTTCAAATTGGAGGAATACAATGAAAACAAAATCGACTTTTTCAAACAGTTGCTATAGCCATCTTGGAATTTGGCGTCTCTAAAATGACTAACTTTAAAATCTATCTCCTCCGCCAAATTTTAACGGAACATGATGAAACTTGGTGAACACATTGCTTGACATGATGTCTTAACAGTTACTTATTTTCCGCTCTTTGTATTCAAAAAAGAATTTCTAGACATTTTTGAAAATGCCCTGTAACGAAATTTCAAATTTCGCTGCTTTTTTCATTCTAAAAACCTATTTTTCTCTAAAGTTTACGAATCGAAGGGCACGCTCATATGTAATGTTTTTGGTCCTGTTGTGAAAATGATGTATGACAAGTTTAGTTAGAATCAGTTTATAAATAAAAAAGTAGATAGCAAAATAGTGTCAAAAAACAGGGTTTTGAGAAAAACGCGTTTAAAGTTTTCTTCATGGAAAAATTGACATGGAGAGTTTTTTGTTCGGCATTCAACCTCAAACAACCCTTTTTTTACATACTAGTCCTCTCCCCACGATTTCTGTGTCGTTTTCTGGCCTCTGGGCGTATATTACCTCGAGTTTTGCTCGCTATCACCCCCCTTCCCCCAAATCATTACAAGGGCTCCCATAAAGTTCTCGGGTTCTTAAGAGCCTATATTGTGTGTCCCCAACATCTTTTGCTGCCCAAACCAAGAGTCTCTTGACCTTTACTATGGCATATAGTCCACAACCGAGCTCTGAAGCAGCAGAAAGAAAGAAAAATTTTACCATTGATAGGACGTGGAAGTTCATTTTAGAACGCTTGGTGAAAACTTACACTGATAATCTGCATGATCAGCAGGTGTTTCGCCCCAGAGTGGTCTTCCAGTGTCCACCCCTGGCACTGGGGCTCAAGATATTGCCAGAAAAGGTCATAACCAAGTGATTAATGCACTTTTTGCCTATATATAATCAAATCACTCCGTGTAGCAGCCAGAGGGAGCCAAATGCTGTTTGACAATAGGCCAGGCCTAACGGTTCAACACGTTAGAATGAACATATCCACTTTTTGATACCATTTTTAAACCCAGAAAAGGCAGCGCTTTTAAGAGAAAACAAAAACCCAAAAGCACATTTTTTTTAGCAAAATCTATATTTCAGAACTCCCCCCCCCCCCTTCCTCTGTGCCCCCACGTAACGGCCATCTATTGGCCCAGAATGAAATATCTCGGTCACTGCTATCTTTTATGTCTACTACATTGTTCACGTGATGCCCACTGCTCCATGGATTCAAATTAACATCAGTCAATCTATTACAAATAATACTAACGATACTGTCCATACGGTTGATTTCATAACTGTGTGTTTGTCTCTTTTAAATGTATCGTGATCACTTTGATGACAATGTCAAGAACGAAAACTAACATAAGTTGTGGTCAGGCAGGACATATATTGAGGATATTTATCATACTTGTTCATTTATACCGTGCACTGTTACATCCTGAAGTTGAAAAACTACTTCTAACACCTATCTAATGTCACTAACAATTTTGATTTACATCTGTCTAGTTCCTGATAGTTTTTTAAGTTGCAAATTAGGGCACCACCTGAAGATGTTTGTCCCCCCTACATTATTAAGGCTTTATATATAGTC
>JBCEWB011026316.1:736-12069 GCA_039654565.1 Peronia peronii | reverse complement strand
GGGCAGAGCTTGAGGAGAATGGAAATTGAGGAGGTCAGAACTTGAGGAGGGCAGAGCTTGAGGAGAATGGAACTTGAAGAGGGCAGAGCTTGAGGAGAATGGAAATTGAGGAGGTCAGAACTTGAGGAGGGCAGAGTTTCAGGAGAATGGAACTTGAAGAGGGCAGAGCTTGAGGAGAATGGAAATTGAGGAGGTAAGAACTTGAGGAGGGCAGAGCTTGAGGAGAATGGAACTTGAGGAGGGCAGAGCTTGAGGAGAATGGAAATTGAGGAGGTCAGAACTTGAGGAGGGCAGAGCTTGAGGAGAATGGAACTTGAAGAGGGCAGAGCTTGAGGAGAATGGAAATTGAGGAGGTCAGAACTTGAGGAGGGCAGAGTTTCAGGAGAATGGAACTTGAAGAGGGCAGAGCTTGAGGAGAATGGAAATTGAGGAGGTAAGAACTTGAGGAGGGCAGAGCTTGAGGAGAATGGAACTTGAGGAGGGCAGAGCTTGAGGAGAATGGAAATTGAGGAGGTCAGAACTTGAGGAGGGCAGAGCTTGAGGAGGGTGGAACATGAAGAGGGTAAAACTTTGAGGGAGGCAGATAGATGTTTGACAGAGCTATCAAAAGCTGTAGATATCTATGAGTGTGTTTCTGGTGTCTCAAATGAGATAGCGGAAAGGATATATCTATAAGAATGGAGCCTAAAGGATGGCTGATAGACAGGACTGATGTAATGTCACCACTTTATGTTTACCTTATGGTGGCTGTGTCAAATGCAAGCTCTTGTGTGGTTGCCAAGCAGTTACTGTAATTGTCTATCTGTGGTCCTTGCTGTAAATGTGGATGGAGATCCTGTGGTTTTGGTGTTGTGTGTACATGATTATCTTCTTGTCCTGATGGTTTGTCATTTATTGCTTAACCTTCTCCTCCCCACCTCCAATCTCTCATCCCCTTTTCTCCTAATGCATTATAGTTGTGTGTCAGTGTGTTTGCTGCTTTGCCTGCCTACATGTCAGTTGGTCAGTTTCCCTGTGTGAATATGTGTGAATATGTGTGTCTGTCTGTCTGTCTGTCTGTCTGTCTGTCTGCCTGCCTGCCTGCCTGCCTAATCTACCTGACTTCTTGCCTGCCTTCTTGCATGTCTTCTTGCCTGTTTGTCTTTCAGTCAGTCTGTTTGTCTGTCTGCCCACCTGCCTGTCTCTTTCTTTGACTTTCTACCTGCCTGACTGCCTCCCTGAGGTTTTCTCTTACCCCCTCCCCCCCCCTCTCTCTCGTTGTTTGATCACAGTGAGCCGTTGTTAATGTTGTAGTTAAAGTTTTATTTTTTAGTGCAAACATCAAAAGCACAACTTATCAGCACTTGGAGAACACAAAAAATGCTCCACTTGTGAACATGATGATAATATGTAACATATCCTTCAGATTGTTATTACTGTCAGCCCTTGTCAATGTCCCAGTACTGCTCTGCCCATCAACGCTAAGACCTGTTCATAATTATTTACTCTATATAATTATCTTGTTTGTTTATACATCCAGATGGCCTGAGTGAGGAGCCAGAGGCCACCCCTTCCCAAAGTCAGGAGGAAGAGGTCAAGGTCACCAAGCCATTCATCAAGAACGAGCTGAAGAAGGTTGTGTGTCAAGGTAGGCCAGACGGGATGTGATGTGGTGTATCTATGTGTATGAGATGAGTGGCTTGTATGACAGGTTTATCTGTCTGACAAAGTCTCTGTGGAAACCTTTCTGTTCGGGTGAAATCTCTCTCTAAGACATATGGGAGTAAAACTCTGTGCGTAGTATAGAATAAATAGTATGTGAGATATGGGACTGGCAGATCAGAGGAGTGTTTGCATTACCTGGGATGTGCATTGTGTGAGATTACACAAATTTGCACCAAAATTGGCTGATTTCTTCTGGACACCAAGTTATTGAAATCATCCAATTTTGGTTTAAATTGGTGCAGTCTGACATGATGTGGACACAGGTGACGCGAACATCCGCCCTGATGCGCTGACCTTCCAGTCCTCTAGGTCTCTTTTGTACTAGATTTCTTTGTCTGGGAGTCTGTGTGGGATAGGTCATGTTTGACAAGTGGCTGTGTGATGATAGGTCATTTAACTGAGTCGTCTTTGTGAATCATTGGTGTCCATGATAAATCTGTGTTTGTTATAGCGTCCTGTGGCTGGTGGGGATTTGATGGGATTGGCTTGTCTGTGGGATTGGCCCATATATGACAGGATTTGTGTGGAATTAATCACTATATGCAATACGGCACATGTCTATGACCAATTTCTGTGCAAGATCGACCAGGATAATTCTCTGTATGATAGGACCTGTATGTAGGATCAATCATGTCAATGGTGTGATCTGAATGTGGATGGGATCTGTCATAAAATCTGTGTATAGATGGTTTCTTTGAGTCAGACAGGTTTGTGAGGAAAAGGTACCTTTCTGTGTCAAGAGCCTTGTGGACAAGGTGCACTTGTACGATAGATTTCTGGGGCGATTATACCTCGGACAAGGAAAGGTCCTTTTGTGCACACCTTAAATCATTTCCTGTGCTTTGTAATAATTGTGACTGGGGCTGAGTGGCCTGTGAACTTATAACAGTTGAGAAAGTATAGAGAACGTGGCTGACCATAATTATTCTCATGAACAAACCCTGTGTATCACATCTCGACTTTAACATCCGTGAGACAAAGTGCAGTCAAAGTGGAAACTAAATCGGAAGTGGCAGAAAGTTGAGTTATTGCCCTTGAGTAAGTCACGATGGTCAGGCTACTCACGATGGTCAGGCTACTCACTATGGTCAGACTACTCACTGTGGTCAGACTACTCACTATGGTCAGGCTACTCACTATGGTCAGGCTACTCACTATGGTCAGACTACTCACTATGGTCAGGCTACTCACTATGGTCAGGCTACTCACTATGGTCAGACTACTCACTATGGTCAGACTACTCACTATGGTCAGACTACTCACTATGGTCAGGCTACTCGCTGTGGTCAGACTACTCACTATGGTCAGACTACTCACTATGGTCAGACTACTCACTATGGTCACTGCCTCTTCACTTAGTAGAATGAGTTTGGATTGTGGTCATCTTGAGTTGAATTTTCTAGTAGGGATGCACTGACCATCTCATAAGGTGGGTGTTTTTTTTCGTTTTGTTGTTGTTGTTTTCTTTCCTTGAGGTGGGACAATTCTAGAGATTGACCAGGTCGGCTACCTTATACACTTTGAAAACCTTTGTGGTGTGGAAGACCATCTCAGTGAAGTAGAGAGGGCACAGAGCAGCAGTCAGACCGTAGGTGACGAGGCCATTATGTTAGAAACAAGGAAAACTGGTGAAGCGTCGACTAATTACACTTTGAAAGTTGGGAAAGGGAACCAACTCTGTCAAATTAATGCCAGCGTTTGGAATTTCTTTAGGTTATCGTTCGTGCTGTTCCAGCCATTGTTTTCAATTACGTTTGCATTGTTTGTTCTTGTTTTATTCGTGTTATCTGGTGAACATGGAACTATGATAATGTGATATGTATGTATGTTGGTGCTGTTCTTTCCAATGTTCAGAAGTGTCACATGGGTCCCCTTATAGATGTCAGCTAAAACTTGAGGCTTGAACTTGATTGAGGTCGCAAACTGATATTTTTGTGCGTTTTTGTACAGCTGAGAGAACCACCACGACAGGAGGTTGAAAAGCTGAACAAAACCGTCACTGTAATCTTGATTTTCGAGGATCTGTGTTTACGAGAGAAACATTAATCGAACTTGGAATAAACGTTAATTTTGTATAAACATAATTTATTATCTGAATGAATAACTATTATCATCGCCCTTCCTTCTCTTGTTTTCTCAATCCAAGAACTCTCCCCCCCCCCCCCCCACCCACACGCACTCACACACGCATCCCTTCCCCCAACGCTTGTTGTCGTCTTACCCCCACATCAGCCCTGTGTCAGACCTACTTGAACAGTACAAAGTGCCAGAGATCAACATGGCCTGTGTCAGTTTGGGCTGCTCTGATTGAGTGGGAGCTGGTTGAATGAAGTGCTTGATTAGATAGAGAGCGTGTGTGTGGGGATGAGGACTTGGCTCGGACTTGGCCAACTCATGCAGAAACACTACTGGAGCATCGCCAAAAGTGCAACTCACACATTCTGTATCTCTGTGCCTTTTCTTAGATCCTCCCCCCCCCCCCTCCTCCCGTTTTTCTTTCTCCCCCCATTTCCTGTCTCCTTCTCTGTATCTGTTTGCTGTCGTCTTTCTCTAGAACATGGCCTCCTTCCTTTTAAAACCACCACCACCACCACCACCACCACCACCACCACCACCACCACCACCACCACCACCAACACCACCAACAACTATTTCTCTCTATGTGTTTGTTCTGCTGTTCATTCTTTCTTTCCTCTCTTACTCTCACTCTCTGTCTGTCTTTTCTCTTCCTGTTTATCTTCGTCTCACTTAGAGTACGTGGCAATTATTTCACTTGACAGATTTGACAAATAGCAATCCTCTCTCTGGATAAACTTTGACCAAGGAGTTTCATCTTGTCTTTATAAACGACAGACCTGCTGTTTTTGTTCCGTGTTTTTGCAGTCTGAGGACTAATTGTGTTCGTAGTTTTTGAGCAGTTGTGCACGCTGTTGCATGTGTTGACTTTGGCCAAGTCACTCCACTCGAAGTGTTGTCTGCAGTAAATCTCACCATCTTTCCACTGTCAGCTTGTGCACAGCTTTTCCCACATCTACCATTTTGCAGATCCTATTTGTTGATGGTGATGTGTGTGTGTGGGTGTGCATATCTATGCGTTTGGGCTCAGTTTGTATGCAAGAATTGTGTGCTTTGACTGAACAAAAGTGAGTGTTTCTATCACTTCTATCAGTTGCCACAAATAGATAAAATAGAGGCTGAAAATATGTTTTTTTACAACTGCTATCACAGTTCATGCAGTAAATGTCATGTACACAGTACAATCGTTCTGTTGTCTGTGCATGTAAACATATGACTGCCGTGAGTATGGAGTACTTGTATTGATGGTACTTTGTTTTACGGTCGATCGAGCTGCACCTCTCTATGTTAAATGTCTAGTTCTATCTCTGTCAGATTTGAGGACTGTTCTAATTTTGCCTACACCCACCGCACTAGGGGTCTGTTAGGATGACTCAACAGTACTGTTATACTATTGTTATATATTCCATGTTGTTTGTCAGATTGACATAGTAATAACCAAAATGGAATCCTAATGGCCCAGTGGGATAGAGAATGGTGTCAAATGTTATGCATGATCATGAATGAGAGAAAGGAATGTGAGTGCATCCAAAGACTGAAATACCTTGAGGGTAATGTATAGAATACACTCAGATGTGAGTGTGTTTTGCATCTGCCTGCATAGCAATGTAACAACAACACCAAAGTACATGCAGTGTCTTGTAACAGTAATACCACAGTAAGTGTAGTGCATTGTAACAATATTACTACAGTGATATGCAATGCACTGTAGTAATAATACCATAGTAATTCAAGTGCATTGTAACAGTATTACTGCAGTAAATGCAGTCTATTGTAATAGTAATACCACAGTAAGTGTGGTGCATTGTAACAGTATTACTACAGTAAATGCAGTTCATTGTAATAGTAATACCACAGTAAGTGTAGTGTACTGAAACAGCCATACCACAGTATAGTATTACGTTACGTTGTATAATATACGTCTTTCAATCGCCTGGTGGAGGTTGTCTCGACGGTGGTATAGTTGATTAGTTTGGCCATACCATCATCCACACCAGCTAGGGCAGCAAGCCCAGCACAGCAGTACAGGTGAGGCAGTAACACTGGGAGGGGGGGGGGGGCTCATTCAGGTAACTGTAACCAATGACCACTGGTAGGTGTTTACCCCTTCAGCGCTAATACAAACCAGCTGTCCATTACTGTCTTGTGCTCTCTCTGCCCATGCGATCTGTCCCCCCACCCAAACAGCCCCAACGTGTATCATGCTGAGGTAGTTGTCCTGTTTTATGCAGTCTTCCAGACTATTCTGTTTTGAATCCTCTCGTCCCTACAGATCTCCTTTCCTGTTTCCCCCCCCCCTCATTTCACTCTTCCTGCTTCTTTTGGCCATTTATTTTGCGCGCGCGCGCGCGCACACACATACACACACACACACACACACACACACGCACTCTCTCTCTTCCTACCCGGCTTTCTCTCCATCTCTCACTCTGTAAATCTGCCTGTCTGGCGGTATGTTTATCCGTCTGTTTATTTGTCTTTCTTTCTGTCTGTATATCTGCCTGTTTGTCTATCTGTCTCTTTGTCTGTCTGTGTGTCTGTCTGTCTGTTTTTCTCTTGAGTCATTCATTTTGCTCTGTCTCTCTTTATCTGTTAGTTTGATGAATTGTCACATGACAATAGCCTACTGTAAATGATCTCTGCCCGCTTCATGTGAAAATATGGCAAAATTGTACTTTTGCGAATATGAAAATCATAAAGAGTTTTATTTCGCCTTTCTTTCGCCTGTCTGTTCATCTCTGCTGGTCTTTATTCAGTTTCAATGAAAAAGAAATTAAAACAAAAACCCCAAATACAAGAAGGTGCCATGCATGACGTCATCCCTGCTCTAAGCAAAACAAAAGATCTCAGCGTTCCGCCCGAGCCAAAGCATGACTAAGCGTGCTTATTGAGGAAACTACGGTAATGCGGCACCTGAGTTCACCAGTTACCGCCCACGGGTTGATCCGGCCTTATCTTGAACGCTCTCTATCTTTTCCTGCCCTTCCTCTCGATCTCGCCTCGTCTTTCTGGCCGTTTTGCTTTTTCCTTTTGCCTCTCAAAACTCGGCATTTCATAGAGACGTGTACATTGACAGTGTATTCTCCGGTGCAGAAGTCTGTGTCTGTCTGTCTGTCTCACAGTCTTTGTCTGTCTGTCTGCCTGCCTACCTATTCGTACTTCTATATAACAAACTATGATGTGTGTGTGCTTATGTGAGTGTATATGCCTTTTTCCATTACACCCCAGCCTTTACTTTCCATTTTCTATCTCTCATTTATTATTGTTAATCTCTCCTTCTTTAACAATAGTGCTTTTTTTTTTCTCTCTCTCTCATTTAAAAAAAAAAATTCACCTCAGGAATAATCCTATACTCCCTCCCCCTTCCATTTCTTTATTGCCTTTTGCCCCCCCCCCCCCCCATACACACACGCACACAAATGCATATGCATCAAATACTCCCCAAGACGTAATATTACCAGTCTCGCCGACTTAACTCCGTCTACTCAGGGGCAGAATCATCTCTCACTAGAGTAATGTGAGTCCCTCACCTTCAACGCCTCTAAACTTCGCGAATCTTCCCCGGCCGTGAAGCCAAGAAAAAAGTAAGAAAGGTAGAAAGGTAGAAGACGCGTAGGGTGAGCGGTGAAGGGGCGAGAAGCAGGTAAGCAGCTAAGCATCTCTCTCTGTCTTCCTCACCGGCCGATACCCGCGTGTACAGTGAGTGATTGAGTGAGTGAGTTGGTGAGTGAGTGGGTGGTGGAAAGCATTTTTGCCCTCACCGCTTCCAACAAGTTTTTCATCTCGTGGAGATTTTTCGTGAGTGGAGCCCAGGTAGGTGTTCGCCCTTGTTGTTGTTGTTGTTGTTGTTAGGATTATTGGTGAAGATGATCTGTTCTGTTCTGAGGTCTGAGTTCGGAGTTTGCAGAGTCGGACGAGTGGATCTTTGTTTTTCTTGTTCCATACATCGTGAGGGATCTGGACGGACTTGGAGTTTTTTTAAAGACCTGTGAAATTTGAGAAACAGTTTTGATCTGTAAGTAAAGTTTTGATCTGTAAGTAAAGTATCTTTGATCTTTTATCCAAATGTGAAATAATCGGCCACATGATTAGATCTAGTGTGTTTCAAGACCAATAATTTTATTACAGCCTGGTTGATATCTGAGGCAAAGCCTGCATGTATTGTGGAACATAGCAATCCATTATCTGTTGAAGAGAGTCGAGAAGGAATGGACATTATTAATATGTTGTTTAACAATCAAACTTAGCGCTGTCAGTGCTTTCCGTGCTGTCTTCTGTACGCATGGGACGATAGCAGTAGAGACATCAATCAGTCTTGGTGGTGTAAATATCATAATACGCACGTTGTTTCCTGCTATGCCAGAAATCTGGAGTCAAAATGAGATATTTGCATAATTTTAATACACAGTCTCTCATTTTTCTTCAAATGTATGCATAGCTCTACAAACCTTGCATTCTACCAACGCAGTTTCTAGTTGAAGTTCACGAGAAGATTGACAGTTATCGCTCAAAAAATTCCTCGGATGTTAATAAATGGGTATCGATATCAAATCACATTGCGCCATTTGGCGTGGCGATCTGTGCTCGTCTTTCAGTTTGAATTTTGTTGTTGCTTTTGCTTTAAGATCTCTTTGTTGTACTTGTAACTCTCTGGTCGTGACATAAAGAAACTTTTCTCAACCTGCTCTTGTTGCCCATGTATCACGTCAGTATCGGACCCTATCAATTTTTTGGACTTCTCTCATGAACATTTACTTTTTTGTTTTTCATTGAAAACGGTTTGCAGAGGAACAGAAACAAAATATTATCCTTAACCAAACTTCACTCAGATAAGATTTACTTGGACTTCCATTCACATTTTGTTCTCCACATCATCACTTGTTGTATTCTCTTTAAATTGTTACCTTTTTGTTACTCCATGGAAGCAGCTCTGTAGGAGTGGAGGCCTGTGCTAATTTAATGAGTAGGGCCGACCTTAAACTCTTTCCTAGATATTGTACTTTTCTCTCCTTCTCCTAGCGCCAGTTTGAACTTTCTTCCTTTGCTCTATGATCTGGCCTATCGTTCCCCCTGACCATGAAACCAATCTCGCCTGAGCTCTCGACTGTTACCAACAACACATACTACCATCTTGCGACTATCTGCTTGTGAAATTATCATCATCTTTACAGGTTGAATTCCCGGTGCACTTTCCATTCAGGATTGAGCTGGATGGCTTTAGGCAAATAAATCTTTGTCTTTATTTCTTAGGTATTCGAACATTTCCCCCCCCCCCCCCCCAATGTCCGATGTCTGAAAGTTAACAGGTCAACAGCCGGGCAGAGAGAAAGAAGCACATGAAAGGGAAAGCGGTAACTTTCGTCAGAGTTGGGCTCAGTAGACAACAGACCGTCTACTTTCCAAGAGCTAAGACAGTACACGAGTGTGAGATATGTAGAGATAATCTTGAGCACATGGATACATTATCCACAGGTATTTCAGAGCCATGACTATTACCGGATTAGTGGGCAACAGGTAGGAGTTCCTTAATCATTTCGTTTCTACTATATTTTGACGCCCTTCGAAAATGACCTCTGCAGATGTTGACTGCCTTTGAAAGATCACATAAGAAAGTGGTAGATAAGATACGTTAATCTGAATCATTTCAGGATTACTGACAGCTTATGGAAGGAATGCAGAGATCGATACCCGCTATGCAAATGGGGAGTTTGTTAATTTCAATAACTCCTGTACCGGTAACCTTTGACAAGCACAGCGTTGACTGCATCATTTCCACCAGTGTTTTATCCATTCTGATCCATTTACTGAGTGAATTCGAACTGTTTTGGCATTAAACTATTAACCAAACCTATGCAAAGTATGCGGATCTCTGTTTCTCCTTTTTGGCTGTAAAGCCTGCCAGGAGAATTTTGGCACCGACACTCCCGTCTTTGTGTGCTGATCTCATATACACATATCCAGCTTATCTCACGCTCTCTCTCTCTCTCTCTCCACCCCCCTATGGCTTCACTCCCTGCCTGTCTGTACATCTCAGGATAAGCTGATATCCCACTTCGTTCATCTGGTCTCTGTTTGTTGATTTATCTACCCCTGTCCTCTCTACTCTTCCTTATCCCTCTTATCCCCCCCCCCCCCCGCCTTTCCCCACCTTTCCACTCTACATATCAATCTGTTCTTGACTCTTGCTTGTCCATGCTGCCTGCCTGCCTGCCTGGCTTGCTGGAGTTTTCATAAAAATAATAGATCTACATGTATGTCTTTTTTTTTTTTGAGGGGGGGGGGGGGGTGTTGATGAGATGCAGGCATAGGGAAAAGGCAGATGATATTATTTCAATAATTTAAACAATGGCAAAAATAAGTTTAAAAATAACTTAGGCAAGTCTTAGAAAGCTGCTCCTGACAATCACTGCCTCTCACAAAGTGCAAAAAACTGAAGGGTTCATATAAAGGAAAGAGGTACATGTAAACAGAACAATGGTTTTCCTAATTTGTTTAGCTAACATTGAAAGTCATTTGTAGATTTTGGAATTGTGAGACGCATTTCAAAGGTAAGCCAAGATGGGTCGTATCTCAAAGAACACGAACATGGAAAGAGATGTTACTATGAGCGTAATGAAACTTCAAACAGTTGGGTAGATGCCAGTCACTGAGCAGTTTGGGTTATTACTGTAAAGACAAACAATATTGAGAGAAGGAAGGGGCAATGATAATATCAGTTTGAATCTAGTTTTAGCAAACATAATATCTCGATAAACATGCCATATAAGTTTATACTATAGTGAAGTAACTTACCGTATACATAAGCAGACAGATATATACTTGTTGAGGTAAAGCCGGCCATGAAACGGAAGAACAGGAGCGACGGAATATTGAAGGAGAAGATGTTAGCTATACATCCAATGATCATGACAACTATGAAGAGAGTCAAACAGCGTTTTCTGCCAAACCTGAAAGATAAAAGAGCATAATGAATCAATGAAGGGGTGATAATGGTTCCTGCTTGTGAACTTCTTGGTTCGCTTTGTCGAATCATTCCAAGTTTCTTATGTTAAAAGGCATGTGATTGGTCAAGTAGAACAAGTCAACAAACAAATAACAACCACCACAACAACAAAAATCACTTTGCCGGGTATCACATTTCAACAAGTTCACTGCCGAATAGTGCAAGAAAATCTAAAACATTAAATATTTTTACACTTTAAAAATCCTTTGGTTATAATTATGCATAGTTTTAACAACTCTTTACTCGAACGGTAAACGCTATCATGAAATTGGCCAACTTCATTACTGTCTGGCATCAAAAGTGTGTGTGTGTGAGAATGTGTGTATATAAGTGTGTGCGTGTATTTTTTGTTTTGTAATGTTTTGTTTTTTCCAAATCTAGAGCATTTGCAAAGGGAGAGATTGTCAGCTGAGCACTCTCAAATCAAACATGGAAAAGAAAAACATTGCCTGGGCGTGAAATATTAGGATTATATGTCATTGCTGTTGGGGGGGGGGGGGGGGGGGGGATAAGTTTTTGTTGCTTTCTTCCCTTTTCCTCCTTTTAAAGG
>JBCEWB011026205.1:0-14904 GCA_039654565.1 Peronia peronii | reverse complement strand
TCAAAACAAACACCCTGAGGTTTAAGCAGTGGCGCCGGCGATGCAGATTGACAAGCCGGCAAGGCGCGCCGCAGGGCATTGCAGCCCTTAGGCTGGGTCGCAGTTCTAGAGTTAAGCAGCCATACGAATAGCCTTTTATAGTTGCAAAGTCACAAATGGCCTACTGCATATTTTCTACATTTCTCTGTTATTGTGTTTTCCCAGCATCATTGCCGTAGATGTGGTAAATGCTTTTGTGACAGTTGTAGCAGTGTCCTGGTTGCCTTACCACGAATGTGCTTCATTGATCCAGTGAGGCACTGTAAACCTTGTGCAAACACAACAAAAAAAGAAAATGAATTTTTTGATGTGCATGTGAAAACTCTGTTGGCAGGTGGGTATTCAGATCTAATTTTTTCTTTTTTTTTAACTTTGCTATGTTCCTTGAAATGAATCCTCTTGCATGAACTCTTTCTATAGCATATTTCTCCCCAACAGTTTCCACAATCCTAGCAGGGTTTACAAAGAACTGAAAAATACAAAGAACATTATGTTTGGTTTCAGCTTGTTGGAAACTTAATGTACTCTTGCTTCCGAATGAAAGTTTCTCATTTCATGTATTTGTTTTCTTCAAATGTTGATGAATTTGCAAGACTTGTGCTATTTTTATATTTTCTCCCCATCGCTTACGTGTTTTCTTCCTTGTGTTGCAGTTATCCATTTTTGCAATGATAATTTCTTTTATCATTTTTAGAATCTCACATTTGTCTTCTTTGAAATGATATATCACCATACACACTTTTGGTGTCACTTTCACCTTGAAATTCACCTCTGAAATAGTTGTTGTGGTCGCAATCCCACATCATCTATGGTATAGAAAGAGTTAAAGCCTAAATGGAAAACGTTGTTAGTAATGTTGTAGATTTATTTTAGAACAGGTTAGTAATGTTGTAGATTTATCTTAGAACACATATATACTGATGATTAATAGGATAATGCTGATCATGCTATGGCCTACTGCATTTAGAGTTTTGATTATCTTTTGTTTTTTTAGGCGCTCAGTTCAGACTGTTTACAGAGGAAGGCAGTGAAAATGAAAATCCAGATATTCTTCCGGCCAGATCATTCACATGTACACTCTCCACAGATCACAGGTAGGAAAATACAATAATTTTCAATACTGATGTTTATCTGAAAGTCTCTCTCTTTGATGTTAAAGTCTTTTTTAGTTCCGAGAGAATGGCACACAGCAGTGGTTGTTTGCCCCAGGATCAACAGACAAACATTAAACTGATTTAAAAGAATGATGGGAATTTTAAGCTGAGAGAGAAAAGATCTTGAAACAATAATAGTCATACTGCTAGACAAAGAAACAAAAACATAGATGATGTTTGTATTAGCTTTTCAACCTTCTGACATGGTGGTTATCTCAGCTGTGAAAACATAGATTTGACAGAATCACGAAGCAGAAGAAGTTTCATCAGAAAGCATCTACAGATTGAAAGGAAAACAATTGCGCTTGAGTAACAACAATTTCTATGAGTATCAATATACATGTAATGATATTGGAGATATTCCCTGTTTTGATGAAAAATATCTGCAACAGGAGACATAGTTGGTACATATTTACTAATGCATTGTTATTTATGTTCCTTTGAAAGGACCTCATTGCATTAAAGTGATTTTAAGTTCACAAACAGTTAAAATTGAAATTCATCATTGTGATAAAAAAAAAGGTAAAGCTTTTAAGTGATAGCAAGCACAGTCCATAATATAAATTTGGGTAGTATGGAGCTACCTGTGATTGATCTCAGGGATCTTGTAAAACCACTCTGAAACCCTCAATGTTTACACTTCTGAACACTAGTGCTGCCAGTTATGTTTTAACTAGTGTCAGTCTTTATCAAATGGTTTAATTTTACTATTGAACTGCAAAACAAACCCAAAAAAATATCAACACAGTTTTTTTTTTGTTTGAAATTTGGATTTTGCATCCCTAACAAAATCACGATCACTGGTTTCAATACATAGCATGCAGTACAATGTCTTCACTTGAAGTATGATCAAATGATGAAAACTCACTGCCCATTTGAAATAGAAGTGTGAAAGTTGAATAGTAATAGACGGAGTCATTAAAAAGTGGCTCCACTATCTTAACACCTGTTGCTGTTCACCAATTCATATTTTCATATTTTTTTGTATCTGTGCATTGTAAATTGCTTTGACAAAATGAAATTATAGGTAAATGTATTTGCAGGTCATAATCTATCTCGAAATTTCTAAAATACTGCTTATATTGGAGAGATTACATTATGTGTGGATTTTAATGAGCTTACTGTGGTCATTCTATGAGAAAGTAGATTCATTAGTACAAATGCATTGTAAGCATAAAGGACAATATAAAGTTTATATCATCAGTGCTTTGTTAGTGTGTCATTCATCCATATTGCTCTTCTCTTGTTATAGATTTCTCCAGTTTGATGGGGACATTCAGGGACAAGAAAACATCATGATAGAAAAGATTGAATCAGTGCAGGTGGCTGGGACAGAAATGGATCAACAAGGTAGATGAAGTTACGTTCAGTCATCTGAAATGACAAGAAAAATTAGTGTTGAATGTTTTAATTCACAATCTGTGTATGCAAACTATGAGCAGCTGGGATCTGTATCTTTTTGATGGTAGATGGATTTTGTTCACCTGATTATCAGAGTGCAAAAACAGATCACAGTGAGGTTGGTAATAATAAAGTGTGCACCCATGCAGTTGTTGTGGGAGAGAATTGTTGTAAACCCCCCCCCCCCCCCCCCCCACCTTTTTTTTTAAAAAATTGCAATTGTCATACAGGTTTAATTTATTGGACGACATGGTTTTGATTTGTTTAAACATTTTCTTTTTTTGGGTTAAGGAAAAAAGAAATGAAAAAAGAAACAAAACAAAACAAAACTGAAAAGAGAACACAACGAGACAAAAACAAACAAGTAAAACAAAACACATACACACACACACACAAGAAAAAATGCAAGAAAAAAAGACCAAAAAAAAAGAAAGAAAAAAGAAAAGAAAAGAAAACACAAGGAATGAATAAGAGAAAGAAAGACGACAGAAAACAAAAGAAAGAAAATAATATAGAGTTCACCTGGACAACATAATAGCATCCATGTTCATGTGATAGTTTAATTGCAATCATGATTATAATGTTGAAATATTTACTTACAAATGCCGTTTATGGTTAGTATTGTATAATTGTCACATTTTTTCATACTACTGTCACAGTGGTCATTTATTATCACTTTTTGTTATTCATAATATTTGATAGCTTTTAATCATTACCATCAACTATTAATGTACGACAATTTCATTGATGACCCGGTACATATTATTTGCCTGTTAACCTCTGTTTTACATTAATGTTTACAATGTCACACTACCAACACAAGAAGAGTTCTAGAGTTAGTCTGTTTAAGTGTAGTTTTTAATGGTAAGTGTTGCATATTGTAAGGATAAGTTGGTACATTACATTATGTCTGGTCCCATACCAGAAGATTGGGATCTCCCAAAACTGTACATAAGCAGATATCATTTTTGTTTCATTACCCTTGGCTCAGCTCTAAGCTTTGTTATCTTATATCAAGATTACACCCACTGTAATGATATGTTTGCACATTCAGTTAAAGGCTGGGATCTCCCAGAGTTACACATAAGCCGACATTATTTCGTTATATTAGCCTTAGCTCAGATCACAGTTTTGTAATGTCACTGATAGTAAAGATTCCGCTCATTGTAATGATATGTTGGGACATTCTTCTGTGTCGGCGCTCAAAGGCTGGAGTCTCATAAAGTTGTACATAATGTCGTTAAATTCAGGTTACCTTAGATATAAGCTTTACTATTTTTGCAGTTAGTTGAGATGCAGGAGTTACGGTGTCCACAGGAGAATCCAATAAATGGAAACAGAGCTGGAGAACGGATAGTCTGATAATTCAGTACAGTAACATAAATGTCTGGTTTAATAATCTTATTTTGTGAAGGCTTTCTTGCTTCATAAAAAAAAAAAAGTTAAAATATAAACTGTTTTCAGAATTTTTTGTTTGCTTATTGATCTGTTGTCTTTTTGTCTGGTCATTGGTATTAATCACCATCTATCGATCCATCCATCGATCCATCCATCAGCGCATTTATAAAATTCATCTATTCATTCGCCCATTTAACCATCCATCTATCCATTAATCCACAATCCAGCCATCAGTCCATTCTGCCATCCTTCCACCCTTCCATCCATCCATCCATCTTTCCAACCATCCATCCACCCATCCATCCATTTATCCATCCATCCATCCATCCTTCCATCCATCCATCCATCCATCCATCCATCCATCCATCCACCCATCCCATCTATTTATCCATCCATTTACCCACATTTTCTTCCATCTATCCATCTTTCAATCTGTCCATCCATGTATTCATCATATCTATTCTTCTGTCCCTCTGTCCATCTTAATTTAAGAATCTGTTTACAATAATTAGTTTATTTCTAGCAGTGGGTTCCAGTTTTTCACATTTACAAAATGGATGTGAAATTTGAAGGATCCAGATATTGATATAATCTATTTGTAATGATATTCACAATGCTATTATATTGGGTTTAAGCAATGAAAGATGTCAAAAAAATGTGGCACCAATATACTGTTGTACAGTATAAAAAGAGTTAAGGAACCACACAGACAGGCAGCACGCTCGCAATATCTCTAACGACAAAAGCCTCTTTTGTAATTGATATGGCCTCTTAATTAAAAGAGAGGCGGATGTGAATCAAAGAACACCACGCATTACGCGTAAAATCGGATATCACTAACCTCAAAACTTGTTCAATGTCGGGCAACGACACAATAAGAATCCTGTTTCGGTCTTTGTGATCACCCAGGGTTGTCTAAAGTGTGAGAAAATCATGATCGGAAAAGGATGTTTTGCAGGAGATAATCACTGAGTCATGTTCTATGACCTTCAAATCATTAATTCCCTGGTACACTGATTCACAGAGTGTGCAGTCATTCACATATTCATTCGGTCTCTGATTCATTCACTGACTCTCACAATCACTTATTCACTCATAATACTCTAATACTCATTCATTCACTCGGGTCTGTGCTAAGTCACTCACTCACTCACTCACTCACTCACTCACTCACTCACTCACTCACTCACTCATTCACTCACTCACTCACTCTCTCACTCACTCACACTCTCACTCACTCACTCCCTCCCTCACTCCCTCACTGCCTCACTCACTCACTCACTCACTAACTCACTCACCCACTCACTCATATACTCGCTCACTCACTCAATCATTCACTCACTCATTCTCACTCATCCACTCAACCAATTGATCTATGATTCATTTTCTCACCCTCATTCACTTGGTCACTCTCTGATACATTCGACGCAACCGTTTTGCGCTCACATTTGAACATTATTACCCCATTTGTGTGCACTAAATTCCATAATTTATGTAACATATCGAGTGGCTGTTATAGGCCATTTCGATTGCATTAACATTTTTTCAACGGACGTGAATGAGATTTCTCTCTAGACTCAGTACATACATTGTGGTGAGAGTAATGTTTTGAGTGACTTCATGCTTTATTTACTCGTAATTTAAAAGACTCTTAATTAGCCTATTCCATGCATACACTGACGACCAACATGACAGCTTTCATTTATGTTTTTTGTAAATGTATTCTTTTTGTTTATTCGTGTAAATGAATAGATAGATTAAACGCACTACATCAGTTTTCTAAAAAAGAAAATTAAAATAAAATTTAAAAAAACAACAACATAAAATATATAAAAAAATACTAATAAAAATGAGGTTACGTCATTGTCTTAACTAGATATATAATGCCATGAATATTCAGGAATATTGATGAAATATTATAGTCAGCAGACAGTCAAAGAACATTCCAGATCGAGACTAAAACATGAGTGGGGAACAAAAACCAGCCAAAAATAAATCTACGCGGCTTGGTTCAGTTAACATTGGTCTGTCCCAGTACGAGAAAATGCCTAGACCTGAAAATGAATGATCAAATGAAGACAACCCAGAAAACAAAAGATAGAAAACCCGGACCAACACTGGTACACTGATATTGTCAGTTCAAGTCATTATAGGAGCTTGCAAGAACAGCCAACGTCAGGTAAACAATCACAACTCCATCAGCAGAGAATGGTGGCTCACCACTCATATATTATGCTGCACGCCCAGGGCAATGGCGCTGCACAGACCGCGACACGGTGGACCACAAGCTGGCAGGGCCATTGCCCTAGGCGTGCAGCATAATATATGAGTAGCGAGCTACCATTCCCACCCCAGCCCCAGTACACCGCCAGCTCTGGTCTGTTCACACCCTAATGAGGATTGTCACATTCTCATTTAAAAAGCTGGCACATCATGAGCTAAACTTGTCGAGCAAGGTGCTGCAAGAAGAAGAAGAAGAAGAAGAAGAAAAACAACAACACTACTACAACGACAACAACAAAACAAGGAACGATTTGGAACATACTTAAGGCATGAACAGGAGAAAAAAAGTGCAGGAAGATTTCAGAGTTCATGAAAAAAAAAAAGAAAAGAAAAAGAAAGAGGAGAAAGAAAACAAAAACCACAAAATAAAGTTACACAAAACACAATATAGAATTACAACAATTGGATGAGAGGTTCAGTGAGTGAACAAAGGGAACTGAAAATGAGATATTTCGAGGTCGGCCACTTGACTAACAGATTGTCGCTCACACGCTGACTTGTGTAAAAAGTCCGCGCATCTCAGAAAGCTCTTGTAGAATGACAAACATTCAGCCATTTTCACATCATATAAACAGATCCGTACTGTCAACGATTTCTCAGGGTTAAACGATCAACCTCTAAATACGTCATTCAGATGACAATGAAGAGGAATTTTATTATTCAGAGATTTGTCCGCGGAAAGTGTTTAGGTCTTTCTTCCTGATGAACAGCTGATATAAAAGAGACAGTTTCATTATCAGAAACACTGAGGCGCTGAAAGACATGCATTGGCACTTAAAGACGCTCACGTAATCACGCTGCTCTGTCTAGCTAGGCCTATTCAGATCTGGGGACTTGGCAAAAACCTATGAAAAAAATTGAACAGTTTCTGAGTAGGTCTTTATGTCATATATATATATATTTTTTTTTTTTTTTGCATAAGCTGCCTAAACCTCATATTTTTACTAGTGAAAATGAAGTGAAAGATGTAACTATTCCTGTGAACCTCCCGATTATCTTGCAAGATTATCTATGGCAAGGTTATATTAATGCTGGTACAACCTAATTGATTAATATAACCTTGCCATTGATACTCTCGCAAAGATAATGAGGAGGTTTAGAATGACACGTAATAATTACAGCTCTCACTTCACTCCAAGCTTGAGCTCCGAGCTTCCGCATTATGGTCTTAATACGTTTTTCTCTCCTTGGGGAATTCAGGCAATGAAATTGGAGACTTAATCCTCTGCACTTCTGAAGCAGCCTGTGAAAATCCTTTGCGAATTGCAGATATTTTGCCCCAATCACAGTTGTAGATTCTGTTGCCGTCCCCACAGGGATGTAAGATCTATACAGTATACACGATAGTCCAGGGATATCCAAGGCAGTTTTTAAGCTTTAGATAACTGATAATATGGATAGTATGAAAACATAGTTAACATAAAGTGAGTTGAGTCACAAAGTAGTTTTTCCTGTCTGAAAGCTTTTAGAGTTTGTTCAAATGTTCAATGATTTTAAATTATAATGAAAACATGGCATTAAAGATACCAACTACTAAGCAGAGCTCTTTTAGTCCATGCTGACACCTATACATAGGGAAAGCCATAGACCAATCTTGCCGATATGGTAACAATGATGTATTCAAATTTCTGCTGACAATTTCTAATCTAAATGCCACTGATGGCAATTCTACTATTTTACTCACTTTTGTTTTCAAATTGTAATGGATGTAGACTGACTAGGGATGGCAGGTATATGATTCGGAAAACAAATCTACACTAGACTTCAGGGTAAGGATTGCTTCTTTAGGTTTTCATTTTTATTTATTTTGTGGCTAATGCACCAATTGCAAATACGCTGTCATTGACTTATTAGTTGATATTTTGGTGTTTATTTTGGCAGCTTATGTTTCATTTCTAACCAGTCTTATCCTCATATCCATGATCTAGATGAAAATAAACACCAACTTTAGACAGGGGCAATAACGACTAAACATTATGAGATAGCCTAACTATAAAGACATTCGAAAGGTGTGTTCAATGGGAAAAAATGTTCATTAAAGAAATGTCTCAACATCAAAAAGTATTACTGCTATATTTCAAAGCTGTTTGCTCTGTTGCAGAAATGCTTACATTGATATCAATAAATGATGAGCTTTTCTTAACACTACAGTCATTTTCTCTTCCTTCTCAGATTTTCAAATTCTACTTAGAAAACAAAAATCAACATTTCTAAAGTGTGTTTCAATGGCTTATTAATCATGCTGATACAGTCATGCCGACTTAATAATTGATTCAACAAACAAACAAAATGAAGCTTGAAACAACCTTTTTCATAAAGAAAAGGTACTGAAAGACTGACCCATGAACATCAAATGTCACCCATAGGTGTCACCATGAAACAGCTGTGTTTATCTACCCTGATGCTACGGATAGTGTTATTGATGTTTCACTCAGGCAGTTTCTTTGTTGAAGTCACCAACTCACTGTCTTCTCTTGACATTCAGGGACAAATGTCCATAACATCACCAGGACCGGATGTCCATCAGATCACCTCTGAACATGATGAAGACAACATCTTACAAAGAAAATCATTATTTGATCCGCCACATATCTCGTACGGCTATTGTGAGCGCCATAGAAACTGTACCCGTAAAATTGACTCTGCCAACTGTTCCTTTGGGTGTCTAACATCTGTCCCTCAGAGCCTTCCTGCTGACATTACTCGCCTGAACCTTCAGTGCAATCTGTTGCGAGATCTACCTAGTTTCACGTTTGCTAGATATTCCAAATTAGAATCCCTCGAACTGTCACTCAACTCGATAGACTCAGTGCAGAATGACACGTTTTGAAACTTGTCAATGCTAAAAGAATTAACACTGTACACAAATAAATTAAAATATACGTCTCTGGTTTATCCCAGTCATATGTTTCGTCCTCTTAAAGTCTTTGATTTATCTTGACATCTCTGGAAATAACCCAGAGAATGATCCTCAGATGCAGTATCCAGAACTGGCCCTCTCATATTTAAGAAACCTGGAGTCACTTATCATGGATTGTCAACCGATGTCTGTTCATCCAATATTTGGAGAAGTTTTTAAAAATCTAACAAACCTGACATCTCTAGCGATGTATAGAGGACCTAAATCTGAAATTTTATCTTTGTACGCAACTTCCCTGCATAGCGTCTCCTTTCTAAATCTGGAAACTCTAGAGACTTTAACTTACGCAGGGTGTAGCAAAGACAGTTTTAGCATTACTGGCAAACCTTTCTACAATTTGAGAAAATTGTGGAAGTTAGACATATCTGGTAATACAAACATCGACATCAAGTATTTACAACCCATATTTGATGGCCTGTATGACCTCGAAAATTTAACTGAGCCCAACATAGGGTCAATACACAATCCATATTCTTTAAGTCATTGTTTGGACGTGTCTTTTTTCAAAACTTTCCCCCAGCATCTGACCATCCTGAACGCTTCCGGAAATAATTTGGCAGCTGTTGCCGAAGATGTGATCAGGCTAGTTCCTGTCAATTTGACCACCTTAGACCTGAGCGGTAATCAACTCTCTATTGGGGCTTTTCTGAGGAAACTGCCTCTCCTGAAAAAATTGACCAATCTCTATCTGAATGGATTAAAATCGCGGCACGGTTTTCCTCGCTTTTTTCCTTACAACGAAAATGGGTCTCGGAAACCTGAAAGCTACAATTGTACTACGTTCACGGAACACCTTGAGCCTTTTAAAATACGTCTTCCCCCGAAACTAGTCACTGTAGAAATGAATAATGCTGGACTGAATTTTGATTGGACTAATCTGTGGGTCGATACACCAAATTCATTGACATACCTGAGTGCATCGGGGAATCATTTCCTTAACTTCAAAGGAAAGATAACGGGACTTGACACACTTAAATCCCTGAATTTGTCTACGTGTGCGGTAAAAAAAAAATAAATAGCGATTTTTCCGACGAACTCTCTTCACTGGAAGTTCTCAGGCTTGACTCTAATGATCTGGGAGATTTTCTATCCGACGCCACAAATGAAAAAGTATTTTACCCTCTCATCAATTTAAAACGATTGAATTTAACGAATAACGGCATAACTGTTTTGCCACCAGGGCTTTTTAAGAACCTCACTAATTTAGCATATCTGTATCTGAGGAAGAATTTTCTTGCATCTTTCGATATAGATCTAAGAGGTATTGTTGCTCTTATTAGTGTGGATTTAAAAATAACTAAAAAATTGAGAACCGATTTTTTGCACACCACACATAGACAAGTCAAGGTATTGAAGTGAATGGAAACCCTTTATAGGTCCTTCTAGGGCAAGGAATCGATTTTCAGAAACGCTCAAGTGAGTCAAAGAGTTTGTTGCATTTACTTTTAACTCTGTCCAGTCAAAATTCAGTCCAGCGTTGTTCATTTCTACAGTGGTCAGTTTGGGAGGTAGTTTTATTATAGCAGAAACGCTAGACTGCCACATGGTACAGTTATTGCTCACAGGATTCTGAGGTTCTAGGCTACTAGGAAACCCATGCCTGGTATTATAACCATTCAGCGTGAGACTTGTCAAAGATTTCAGATATTGCAGTTCATACACATAGGCCCCAAATGTGAACCGATTACCGCTCAGATCTAGAGTGGTCAAATTCTCTGGAAGCAGGGCGATTATATTTTCTTCAACAGCTTCCAGATTGTTTTCCACAGCTTTTAAGGTGGTCAAATGCTTAGGGAAATGTTTGAATACAGATACGTCCAAGCACTGGCTCAAAGAATACCGTTCCACTATTGACCCTAGGTTAAATTCAGTCAAATTTCCAGATAATACAAGCCATCAAATATGGGTTGCAAATGCAGAAAATCTATGTTAGAATTGCCAGATATGTCTATTAACTTCCTCAGTTTTCTTAAATTATGGAAAGGTTTGCCAGAGATTCGGCCACCTTCTATGCCGCAATCTTTAATAATTAAACTCTCATGAGTGTCCAGGTTTTCGAAGGATCTATTGTTTAGTCCGACCATGTAAAAATGACCTGCATACAAAGTTAGAGATGTCAATTTCGTTAGATTTTTAAAACCATCACTAAATCTCGCTGCCATAAGCAGACTATCCATGGTCAGTGACTCCAGATTTGTTAAACAAGAGAGGGCAATGTCCGGATATTTGAACGTAAACGAGGGCTGAAGGTTATTGTGAGAGATGTCTAGATACGTTAACGATGTAAGAGGACAAAACACATTACTGACATAAACATCCGAACGTGCATAGTAGGGTAAATTATTGGAGACAAGATTCAATTCTCTCAGCACTGACAAGTTGTAAAACGCGTCCATCTGCATTTTCCTTACATTGTTAACTGACAAATTGAGAGACTGTAAGTCAGAATACCGAGCAAATGTGTAATTACGTAATTCATTCAAACAATTGTGATGCAGATCCAGAATACGGATATCAGCTGGGAGGTTCTGAGGGACAGTTTTTAGAAACAGTCCTGAACAGTTGGCGATGTCATCTTAGAGCGTACAGTTTGAGCCACTGTTTTCTGAATGTGAATTCTCAGTGACGTAATCGAGAGATTTGATAGAAATTGATGGATCAAAAGGTGGTCCTCTCTGCAAGATGTCCTGGTCATCATCACATTTGCTTCTTGTCTGACTGTGAGGCTGGAATGTAAACTTCATTTGTTCTTCACCAGGCGAGGACGGTGAGTCTGTGACTTCAGCAAAGAAAATGTCTGACTGAAATATCACTGACAAAATCCACATCATCAGGACAGACAGTAACAGTTGCTTCATGGTGACACCTGGGGATGAAGTTCATGGGTTTGTATAATCTAATAATCGTATATCGTAGTTTGAGCGTGCATTTTTTATTTATTTATTTTTTTTTTTAGGATGCATGCCTCATACTATTAACTTCATCAATAACAGCTGTCAATATGCCTTGGCACTTAATAACTTGTTGTTACATTGTATTATACCCTCTAGGACAGTTTTTCTTGGCAGGGATATTTTTTGTTTAAATGGTGTAGCTGAAGCAATCAGTTTTTTTAATATAGTGATTTTTTTATTTATTCATGAAAAAAAAATGACAGGCTAGACAGAAACAACAACTAACAGTAAGATCAGAAGGAACAAAGAAAGGAAAGGTAGAAAGAGACACAAAATCAACTCAGATTTTTTTTTCTTAAAATGTAATTTAAAAAAAAAATCTAACTTTTTATTACTCCTGGGGCTCTGTGACAGTATTTCAAATGTGAAAACTAACTACAGCAACAAATTATTTGCCTAAAAACGCAATACGTCTGCATAATTACAGATGGTTGTTCCTCACTTTAACCTAGGTCGCTACTTTTAAGACAGTAAAGACAAAAAACGAATTATTCATAGTTTCTCTTGAGTCTTGAGGAAGGCATGTTTAAAGACTAAACAGAACACTAGAGCAATGAGGAAGAAAAAAGGTAAAGCATTAGACAAGCGGAGAGTCAAGGTGAACAAAAAAAAAAGAAATGAAAAAGAAAAAGAGGTTGCCAAGAGGAAAGTTAAATGCCACCTGCCTCCAAGAAATACTGTGAATATTCTCATACTCTGATTGTGGGTTAATCGCTCAATTTTTTTAAAAAAAATTATAGATTTATTTTTTAATTAATTTTTTTTTTCAAGTACTTCGACTGCTGATGTCAACGTTAATTGGCATTTGTAGCCAGAAATTCAGTGTGTGTTTTCATTTCCATGTAACAAATTAATCGTTAGGAAAACAGATTGTTGCTTCACTTTTACGTTTTCTTTATTTCGTTTTATTTAACATTTTTCTTCTTTGAAATATTTTATTTTATTTTCTTGTATTTTATGTTATTTAACTTAATTGTATTTTATTTCGTTTATTATTTTTTATTTTATTTATTTATTTTTACTTTTATATTTATTTTATTTTGCTCTGTTTTATTTCATTTCATGTAGGTCAAATCTATTGTTGTTTACTAAGCCATTCTTCAGGCTCCACGGCTCTCTATGTTATGCATCCAGCGACTGGCTTATAAACAAAAGACAGCTAGCATAAGTTGATGCAAAGGTACACACTTGCACTCTTACAATGCACGTAAACAAAGGGGTGAAACACAAGACAGACACACGAAAGAATAATATACAAATAAGCAATTAAAAAGTGTCTTTTGAAAGAATTTGTCATTGGAATACTGTGTTAAGATATGAACCGGTTAGTCACTAAGAATATGTAATGGGGTAACAAGTGAGTGGGTAAATGGAGGCATTAAGTGAGTGAGTAAATAAAATGATGGGTGGGTAAATGAATGAATGAAAAAGTGAGTAAATCAGTGAATGAATGCATGAAAGATTGATTGATTGATTGATTGAGTAAGTTACTGATCTAGTGAGTGAGTAAGTGAATGAGTGAGTAAGTTAGTTTGGGTGAAATAGTGAGTGAATGTGTGAGTAAATGACAGAATGAGTGAATGAAAGAGTGAGTGAACGAGAGAGTGAAACAGTGAGTGAGTTAATGAGTGAGAGTGAATAGTGAGTCAATGAAAGGGTGGGTTACGTGAATGAGTGAGTGAGTGACTGACTGGATGGGTAAGTGAGTGAGTTAATGCGTGAGTAAATAAGTGAGTAAGTGAGTGAGTGAATGATGGAGTGAGTGGTGAATGAGTGAGTGAGTGTGAGTGAGTGAGCGAATGAGCGAAAGAGTGAGAGAATGTGTGGGTGATGAGTGGTGAAAGAGTGAGTGAGTGAATGAGCGAACGAGTGAGTGAATGGGTGAGTGCATGAACGAGTGAGTGAGTGAGGAGTGAGTAAGTAAGTAAGTGAGTAAGTGAGTGAATGAGTGACTAAGTGAATGCATCAGTTAGTGAATAAGTGATTGAGTGAGAGATTGAATTGGTGAGTGAAAGGTTAAATGAAGGACTGTGAGTCAGTGCACCAGGATTGTAATTAATAAAAGACAGAGAGGATATGAGTCAATGATTATGTCCTCTCTCCGGTCACAACTTTCTAATCCCTTCAGGAAAACCTGAGTGGGCAGAACGACCGAAAATTTCACCCTTAAGAAACCCTTGTTCCACAATGAAGTAGCTGCTGAACGTTGTGATAAAAAATTTACACTTCCTGATCCCTGATCTTTGAGTTACATCCGTGTGAATCGTGTGTCTCCTGTGATCAGAGCGAGCCACAACGGCAAAAAAAAAGGATTTTTGTTTGTTTGTTTGTTTTGTTATTTTTTGTGGTTTTTTTTGTTTGTTTTTTTGTGTTTGTTTGTTTGTTTTGTTTTGTTTTTAATTTTTGTGTGAGTGTGTGTGTGTGTGGTGTTTTTAGTTAAAAATATTTTTTTTGTTAATTGGAATGTTTTTCTTGCAGATTTTAACATGCTTATTGCATTTTCGAGGCCTTCAGTAATAAAATTGTCTTCCCCCTTCCCACCCCTCTCTGACCTCCACTCCCTTCCCCTACTTTCAGATTTTGCCCTAATTCTTATTTCATCGTTCTTTCTCTATCTGTATGGTGTCTGTTGCTGTTAACGCCATGACCTGTGATCAATGTAGCCGAGTACTAAATGAACGGATGGATGGATGGATGGATGGATGATGGATGGATGGATGGATGGATGGATGGATGGATGGATGGATGGATGGAT
>JBCEWB011026094.1:3655-14905 GCA_039654565.1 Peronia peronii | reverse complement strand
TCCATCTGAGCCCTGATACAGACACCAGCCCACCCCAAACTCTCCCGATGCTTCAAGTTTCCACAGTCCCGAACCATCCCGAACATCCCAGTCATCACCATAATTATCGTGACGCACACATAGAACCACGACGTAGTGCGCACACACATGACGTAATATAAACATAAGATCTGACTAGAACCATCCCCTACAAAATGCTTAGAGAGTATCTCAGACATGCTACGCTCACATAACACACACTCGCATGGGCCCAGTGTATACAATGACGACCCGTTAAACATCGCTCACAGCACACACTCACGTGTCTCCAACATATATACATAGAATCATGATTCGCTACAATGACGTATTAAAAAACTTACTAGGTTTAACAAAAATGATATTAGGCCTATCTCTTAACTCTCCTACCTGATGTTTGCTCTCTCTTTACAGGTAGAGTTAGAAAAGTGAAAACACACTAAAATGACGTCTTAGACAACGAATTCTTTGAGGGACAGTTGTAAAGTTGTTTTTTCTTCCTTTGCCCTATTATTAATCCTGCCCCAGTTCCTAGAGCTAACAGTAACACCAGTACGGGGGTAGTGTTAAAAAAAACACCAAAAAATCAACAATCGTCTAGTCGAGAGTCTCAGTTACAGGCTGAGACGTTGTGTCAATGCCGCTAAAGGCATGAATGAGATCTCAGTGGGTCAACAATGCTGTTCGCGAGTCGAGATCTAGACTAGGTTTAGCATAGTAATTATCCTTAAATTAATGCAATGAATGTTAATTATGAATGTAAATTACCGGTCATGATATTGAGGAAATCTAAAGAATAAATGATTTGGATGATGTTGACTCGAATTAGTGCATCTGAAATTCCACAGTGTTGACTTTTTTAAGCGCTTCTTTGTAACAACTAACAAAAGTAGCTATTGTTCCCACAGCAGTAAAGAACGGTCCACACATTTGCGTAGGGGCGCTGCAGGTGAGCAAGGACGCTATTTTCAGCAAGTGGATCAGTCTTGATTCACAAGGACAGCCGAAAGAGAGCTTCCATAGACAAGATTAATCAAGCAAGCTTATACTACTAATAAATGCACTTATTTCCCTTCGATATTCTTTGGTTTGGTTGACAAATTCTCAGTCCAGAGGCAAACCATGTTCTGTGTAAAAATACTAAACGCTGGACAACTACAGGTATGTGTACTTTAATGGCTCTTGTATGTTTCACAGCATGCATTTAATAATAACGGATAGCTTCATATAATTTATTATGTTTGTTGCTTTTAATGAAAATATCAGTAACACTAACACATAAAAGAAGATAGTGACAAGTGAGACAAAAGAAGACAGTAACAAGCGGAATAAGATTATGACAAACTCCTTTCACAAATTAAAACCGTAGTTTTAATCCCACAAATATCATTATATTATTTTATATATCATCATTAAGAACACCACTAATTCTTATCAATATTCATTGTATAAACATTGATATCATACACTTTTTCTTATGCCTTTCTTGACAAAACAATAAAAGATGCAAAGGTACATAGTACATACACCTGAGGGAACTGAATCACTTACCTATTCTGGATACTTAGATCAAAAACAGTTACATCAAATGCTACACAGTTTACAAGCTTACAAACCACAGAATACTTAAAGTAAGTGTAAGTGTAAGCCCATGGGCACATACACTGTGGCAAGGTGGGATGGGGGTGATGGTACTGGCAACACTTCCCACACGACCTGGCGAGCCATTTAGTGATAGATCTGAAACTAGTAAAACTGCCTGTTAAGTCACACAGTCCTCCACTCTCGTTAAGTTCGCCCCCTTTTTCTGAGTTTTTGTTGATCAGTGTAGCGCAACTGATGTGCACATTGTGTCATTGCAATTTTTCTATCGTGTATTTTCTCTGCGTGTAGATCTAACATTATAGTCAGATTTAACTTCCAAGCATTATTTTTTTAGCTCCATTCGAGGCTAGATCTAAACCTAGATTACATGCATACCGTACTCTAGTAATGAGTAACACACACTCGTTCCGTTGCGTCCATGTATAGTCTTTTTTTTTTTCAAATCAATGTCAGCACTCTTGCGACAAGTGATTCACTTAAATGCAACCAAAATACTGAGCACAAAACACACACTTTCTCTCTTTCTTTGTTCTCTCTCTCTCTGTCTCCTATGCAGTGAGTTCTGCCCTGATTTCATGGCGAAAATAGGTCAAGACGATGCTTTCTTTTCAACTTCAAAATCTCATTTGCAGTACCTTTAAAAGCATGCCCTTTATTAATTTAAGTACTGACCTAACAACATACACTAAATCACATCAAGACAAAATAAATAATAACCTGCGCAAATTTAACGATTTTTGTTGGAATCGGGGAGGTCACTCCCAATCTGGTGCCAAAATTTTTACTGCACTGCGCTATACTGAAATCCACCACTCATGGCGCGTTGGCTCACCAATCGTGGTGCCTGACCCGATTTGCGCTGGCCATGGGAAAAGTGTATGTTCTGTTAAAGTACACATTATTGGCCGGCATCAGTTGCGGCGGATAGGGTTTGATACCACATTGTATGTGCGCAGAATTACTCAAGATATTTCTTAAAAATTAATCATAAATAATTATTCACAGTTTTAGTACTGTTGACACCACATAATTCAGATTTTAAACACAACAGTCCCATTAAATCTTTGTATGTGTTTATCTTAAAAAATATGTATTTTTGAGTTCTTGGAAATGCAAGCTATATTTCATAAATCACTGCTGAAATTTTCAAAAAATTTTAAAGTTGTGAATACACAACTGTTATTCTGACACAGGCTCATAAAAGCTCAAGATGTTAGACAAATGAGACAAATACTACTTTTTTTTTTTGACATTACAAATTTATTCAAATCATTTCTCTTAGTTTTGAAAGGAAAACAATAAATATCTAGACTTTGATACTATGATATAGTCTACAAAAACAATAAGTAAGACTGAACTCAGCTAGTTTATACATGACTAATCTTTGATAAATTAATATAACAGAAAATTGTTCTTTTGGCCTTCATCTGCAAAAGTATCACTTTTAGCAAGTATCCTGGTACATTCTCTTCTCTAAGAGATGAATAAGTCAAAGGGGCATTTTCAAAACAACAAAAATTTGACCTGGCTATAATGCTGTTTCTTGGGCACAAAAATGTAGCAACTGCACTGTCAGCATTAGTACATGCATACATTTATACATATATGTCAAAAATACAGAATATGCCAACTTCACTATTCAACAGCTGAGATAACCACCACAACAGGTGGTTGAAAGTTAACAAAACCATAACCTCACTATTCCACTAAAGTTGAACATTTTTTTCTCTAACTGTGCATGTTTGGTGGTAGTGACAAAACCACGTCACCTCCTTGTACTGCTGTGGAGAGTATTATGTTTCCCTAGTTATTACAAATGTGGGACGTATCTGTTTGACAACTGTACATGTACAACTAAATGTTCCTGAATATAAAAAAAACTCATCCTGAATTGCATTGTTCAATTTTATGCCTGAGTCTCTATTAGTAGAAATAAAAATTGCTCACACAAGTCAGTGGTTTGAAAGCGGGGAAAACCATGGAGAAAACCATAATGTAATTGTAAAATCTACATTAATTTCTGAATGTGGACAGATAAAGTAGGCAGAGGAAGAATGGTTGTAATATACTGACATTCGTAGAAATGTCGCCCTATAATTTGAAGCTACTCATGATATGCATTTCACGTGTTTTCGGATAAGACCTCATTTCATATGAACTTTCTCTAGCCAATATACACTATACCCAACACAAGACTCATAGATTCAACATTCATAAAAATCTTATCACCTGTGGCTGTTCGGAGTCGCATTGCATTTAGCTCTGATAAAGTACACATACATAAGATACACATAATACCCATTTCTATGACACTGGGATAAATTCTGAATCAACCATACTACAGTCAAGTTTCCTCTGTGATAAATTTTTCAATCAAACCATAATACACCATCTCATTTACCAACAAACAATCAGCACAATACTGCACTAAGTTTCCACACAGCAGTAGTCACACAGAAACTTCAGTGACATTTCCACTGTCTTCATTATTAAAACAAACTTGATGGTGCCATGCAACAGAACACTTTTAATAAATTCTAAACATACTCATTTAAAAAAAAAAAACAAAAAAACAATTAAAAAAGCATGCTGTAATTCTATTGTCAGAAAAGAGAACACATAAGGAAGCATATTTCATTATAAGCCATGGTCATTAGCACTAATGGAAAGAAATATGATTCATCTGAAGACATAAATCTAACAACATTCTATATTCCCAGGGAATGAAACAAGTTCCCAAGTTCTAAAGAATGTGTTCTTTCAATTCTTTGCTCTGTCTACTGTCCGAATTTAGTGATGAATTTGTAATTCTTCCTGCTAAAATAAAAACCGGGATTATTATTATTATTAGACACACTTTTAGCTTCATAGCTTCTTGTATACAGCAATATGACTATGCATTTCATCTCGATAAAATCAAAAATCTCCATGCAAATGCAATGTAGTGCACAATGGGCACTTCTACACTTTCATCCACTATGCTCTTCAATCTTATTATACACAGCCTAACATTTGACCAAATGTTCAACAACACATGTATCTTTGCTCTTTACACTCAAATGCCACCTAACCCCAACACTGATTTCTTTGTCCAATGCCGACTGATATATTAGGGGCAAAATAACATCACATTTTCAGATTTACTATAATGTTGCAATTTCCTTACATGGAACACAATTCTGCAAAACATGCTTGTACTTTTTTATTTGCTTGAAATGCCTGATGCTGAAATTAAAATACTGTGTTCTTCATAATGGGTCCAAGAAATCTTTGGATTTTGGTAAGTGATACATATCTATGTAATCTGCATGCACTGTTATTGATAAAACAAAGAAAACATAGTGTTATAATAACTAAAAATTCTGCTATACATAGCATGCAAATTTTAAATGAAGTTTCTTAAGTTATATTACAGCATTCTCCCACAGACTGAATAGCACATCAGTATCAGATTGCACAATGTTTGGACCATGCAAGAGCTTCACTATGTATTGTTTCTGGGTATATAAATAGCATAAGCACATTAAAAAAAAAAAAAAGATGGGAGGAAAAAAAAAAGAAAAAGAAAGCAGGGAACAGAGCATAGTTTTAGCAAAACAATGCGTCTACCCTTTCATTCATCTCAGAAACTCCCTATCACTGTAATATTATGTTTGGCCTGACAAACTTGATCAGTTGGGCTGTTTTATTCATCACAACAAGTTGTTAACCAGGAAACAAAGCATTGTGCTGTGGAATGTACAGACAAGTTTGACAGGAATGCAAAGCAAAATTGTTAGTATTTTTGTGAGAATGAATGTATCCACATCAAATGAAACAGATGTATGCAAAAACTGAACTCTTTAAAGTGGTAGTGCAATGTCACTGACAACTTATGCTCTGTGCTGTAAAATAATAAACTTCTAAAAAAAAACAAAAAACACTGTTAACATATTTATTTTGCAAAAGAGGATGACTTGCAGTTCTGCATTTTTTTTTCCGGCTCTCTATATCATTAATGTTGATTTGCATGTGGTATCATATTTTTCCTCATATCTTTGTACTATGAAGCTGTGCGACTCACAAAACAAGGCTTCAGATCCAATGGCAACATCAGACGGCTGACTAGTAAAGCCCTGGCTATCAATTTGAGCCTCAGGGTGTTTGTTTTGACTCCGCTTTGGCTTCGGAGTACACAATGCAGGCCCATATCGGACCACCTTACTGACCAATCCCTCCCCTAACTCCACCCTTTCTTCATACATGATAATATTTGCAATGAGCCAAATGACAGATGTGTTCATAATCTAATATAACTGCTTCGACCAAACCACACATAGGGGTGTATTTACGTTCATGCTATTGAATCTCGGTGTATAATGCAAGCTATCATCCTTCTGACCACTTAGATCATTCTTAGTAGATCAGATCGGCTGACGTTGACGGGACAGCAGTGACTACAAAGAAATATATAAATGATCTTATGGTAGCAGAAAGTGAGAGCACAAGAAAGCTATCTGACATATAAAGTAATACATATTTAGGCCACATTGGCTTTCATTGATAGTAATTAAAACTCACTTCTGCTCCCAACAGATTGGTCGCTGGTCAGTGCCAAACTTGTTGAGTGAGTCAAGTGGTCAGGGGAATCTGCATTATTATTCAGTGTGATATAAACAAGGAGACTACATCTATTTGATACTCTTCTCATGATCATTGTTTCTTTTTATTGTAGTTTCGCAGCACTTTGGAGGACTTGATTGGGCCATGTCACCCATGATTTCTGTTCTTCTCTTCAGTTCAAGAGGATTTCATCTTTGGGCTGGGAATTTCTCACTGTTCTATTAGGTAAAATTTCCTTTATGTTTTAAAGGAGTGTCTATTGACTACTTACTATGGCCATAATTTGACCAAACTGGGGCCAATAAGCCCCAAGTTTAAGTGACATGGTGAGAAATATCAAAGCACAAAGAGGAGCCAATACAAACACCCGACTATCCTGCGACTGACAGTTCACAGCTGCACAATACACCATTGTTTACATACTAAATAGACCCAATCAAGTGTCCCTTAAGTGTGCCCTTGGGAAAAAAATGATGTTATGCCTGGTTTATGGTCAGTTGCGGGAAACAACGCAACGGCCAGAGCGGTCCTAACGATCCTGTCTCTTTCACTGTTAAAATCTCAAATTTAAGAAGCCATCAGCTTCTAATTTGTATGTCAGTGGGTTTACAATAACCATAACATTCATCTGAGGCAAAAACACAATGACACTTGACACAATGAATTGATATTGCACTACCATGTTAAACTGGGGACTTACATATACAACCAAATCACATTAGTATATGTTACATTTCAGAGGCTTAAAGCAACTGTTACTCTCACACATACTTTTTATAATATATGACAATGATCTGCATCATGCACCTTGATCAATATTTCCGTGGTATTCCTCTCTATATTCCTCTCTCTATATATATAGCACTACAACTTGATGGAAAGATAAGCCAGATGCATGTCAGGCTCACCTGCATTTTGCAGCATTATCATCATAAAATTCTGTAATTTTTCTAATAAATCCATTCACATGCTAAAAACTTGTTTTTTCCCCCCAATGTATAATGGTGACTTTGTTTGGTAATAAGGGATAATAAAAATCCTGGTTCCTCTTTAGCACATTTTTTTTTTTTTCGCTTTCTGACTTGCTGAATACAATTCTGTGGTGACTGCTTCATATTTGTGAAAATTTTATTGAAGATTCTAAATTTTCATTTAAATGTTCTCAATTACCTTTCATGTTGATGTAAAAAAGTATTGATCAATCACTATTTGTTAGGTACTGAACATTTCTGTAACATAATAAATATGAATAAATTATTTAAAATTAAATGGAAAAAAAATTTGCTTGAAAGAAACAAACTTAAAACATTATTCTGTCTACTACATAATTTCTGTTCCTGTGAACACCCACAACAATCCACAAGTGTGGAAATTTTTTATTTAATACTGAAGCAATTATGGAGCCACAAAAAAAAGACCACAAACTTACTGCATAGAAATAGAATCTATTCATTATCACAGTATAACTAGCCATAAAAAAGCATTTTTGCCTGTGGCAACAGATTATCATGACACTGAATTAGAATCAGTATTGACTAAGTACTGACTAAAACAGGATGCTCTAAAAATAAATTCGTGTAGTAAATGCACAGAGATTTACAGCTGGAATAAGGGATCTAATTTTTTTTTTCCACATATTTCACTGTTGACTCTGCTCATTTAGCTAGAATCTTTTCAATTTCAAATTCTAAATCCAAATTATGTGAAGTTAAGGCTTGAAATATGATAAATACAGGTACTGGCTCATTAAGTTTTCCAATGCACAAAATGTGAGGAGAAAATAAATCATGAGGCGATCATAAAGTTACGGGACTTCAAACAGCAACATTTCACAAGTGGTGTATATCACATGAAGGTGGTGTGACGTGGAAAGCCTGAAACCTGAGAGAATGCACTTTGTAGTAAAATACGTAAGACTGAGCATTAGATCCAAACTTAATGTTTCTGTTCTGATCAAAACCGTAAAAGAAAATATCATATGATAAAGCCCTGCATTGAAAGTAATTGAAAACAAAAGATGAGTGATGGCTATAGTACTAAGATTATGACCTGAAAAACTTGTGGGAGATTTCCTTTATGCATATGATAATATGTCCTCACTAACATTTTGATAATATTATCTGTGAGATTTTTCAGTATTTTCACAGCAAAATCATATTTAAAAAGAAGTCAATGAATATAGTATACAACCTGTAAATACAATGCAATGAAAAAGGCAAGCTGTGAAATCTTTTCTAGCCCACATTTAAAAAAGATTCATTACTGCTAAAGCACCAAAAATATTGAGAAAGCAAATCCTTGGTATTAAAATTCAAAGGAAAATGCAATGTCAGGACTCTACAATACAACTGATATTCATATAAAGGAAAAATAAATTGAGAGCAGATCTGCATTTCAGCTACAGTATTTTGTTGTTCAACAGTTGCTATATGAAACTGACTCAGAACAGACCTGTTCTGAATCGCCATGTGACATGTGGGAGCTGTAATCAGATTGTAAACGATAGCACATAATATGCCTTTCTCGGTCATTGGTTCTTAATCTTGTGAGACATACTGAACCTCATAAGTTTCATATATGCATTCAACATACCCTTTGTAATTAGAAAAATAAAATACGATTTTTAAAAATTTATTAGATGGGTACATATTTTTATAGTCTTGACTGCCACCAAACTTATGAGACTGACTTCCATGGGTTCAAACCAGTTCTAGATGAAATGCAGCAAAAGTTACTCCATCTTTTTTCCTCACCCTTTTTCATACTGTTGTTGAAGTGTGTGACAATGATCCTAATTGTTCACAATGCAGTGCGTTCCACAATGTAAGCAAAGAACCTGAATACCTCCCATCATGTGATAACTCCCACTGTTCAGCAAAGAAAGTATTCATTACTGCCACATGATCCCTAGGATACTCCGGACAAGTCCATAGTTCACCTGAAGGTGTTGGTCAGAGTGATGGATGATTAAAAAAAAGTATTCCTGAATGCTTGATAAAAGTTTCCCTTTAACGATTCCAAGCAATTACAATTAGGTATTCTTTTTTTATTATCAAACTTTAATTCATGAGATTACTCAGAAAAATGGTGCATGTCCACTGTTCTTTTTGTTTGTAATCTACACATTCCATCATGTTTTTTCCATGCCTGACTGTTTCAACAACAGAATATTAGCAATGATATGATATAGATTGCCTTGATGAAGATCTTAATTTTGAAATCACTTAGACTGGGACTGATATGTTTTTCAGCCTAGATATGAAAGATGAAAAAATATCACCCAATAAGAGAATATAACTCATTCATGGGCACACAATAATGATATTTAGTATCTCCAAACCATACTTCAAGTGGTACAAGTCAGGACATTTAAAGCTTCCTTCATTTCTGAACCCTGAAAAACCATTCAGTACCTTCAAGTTATCTATACGGTCTTAACTCCTTATCCATAGTCTAGAGAGACAATGTAAGCCACTCATGAATTGCTAGGACACAAATTATTCTTAGAAACACATAACATTTCAGATAAACTTGCATTTACACAAGCATGATAAAATCATTGCACTCTCTGTAAGAGATGAAGTAATTCAGTTTCTCACAAACATTCATGCTTCACAAGCTGTTTATCACATAAATAACTTTCTTTCATTTACAGGTTCACCCCACATTGTTATGTTATTGTGCTAGCTCTTGACAGCGATGAGAATGATGAGAAGGACGATTATCACAGCTGCCAATATTAAAATACACATCATCTTTCGATTCTTTTTCTGGTATTTCTCAGCTTTTTGTAGTTGAACAAGCCCTTTCTCTGTCTGAGTAGCTGCATTGTCTATGTTGAAGTCTATTCTATCTAAAATTGTTCCCTGAGAAAAGAACCAATGTCAATAGTATTGAAAATTTGGGCTGTATCATGTCGAAACTGCATATGTATCATAATATAAGAAACAGTATGAATAAACTTGGCATCTGATAATAAAAACAAAGAAAGTATTCCCTAAGGTAAGAAACAGTGTCAAGGTGAAAATTTAGGCCATATCAAAATAAAACAGCATATTCTGTCAAAGTACGGGTAAACAGAAGCAACATGGATAAACCTGCACATTGATTATAGTTTAAGTGGAAATTCTTTTCATTTGAAAAATGTATTTGCAAAGTTTCAGGCAAATCGTTTGAAAAAAGTAGAAGCTTATTTAAATAAAGTTATGCGATATCAGGTAGCAAAATCCAAGATGGCAGCTGCTGCTATGGCAATCATGAGTGATTTCAAATTTTTTTCAGTTGTTTTCCTCTAATGAGCATGCCAAAATTGATGGTAATGATTAAAATCATCTTCCCCCATCCATTTCCAAAATGACTGCCGGGATCTCCACCCCCCCTCCCCCCTAACCCTCAAATGTTTTTACTAAGGATTTTTGATCGATGGATTTACTCTTTTGTTTTCTGTGATGCCTTTGCTAAAACCTACCAAAATAATGTATTTTATGGTAAATGATGAATATCTGAACCCCAAAAAAAGCAAAAAAGAATTAGTTTGAAGCATGGGTTTCTGAAAAATTGTGTCCGAGGATAGTGTACTCTTTGTTTTGTGTTCCGATCGCCATCTCCAATTTCCCAATTGCGCACTGCATAGGATAGTACCTGGAGTATCAAGTTTTTAGCCACTATAGACTCCATTATGTTGTCTAGCAAAATATTTCTGCACAGACTGGGCAATGATAACTTGTGGATTGAGGAGGAGGTGGGCTTTGACACTGATGATGAAAATTAGCCGCAGACACTGCCAAACAAAGGCTGCACACGAAGGTAAGTTTTTCTCTTTTTTTTTGTCTAATTCATACCGTGACTGCATGCCTTCATTGTAAAACCCAATTTAGAGAAGTGCAATCAAAGACATTATATTGATAAGACTGGACACTCTTTTCTTCGCATCACTAAAAAAAGCTTGCCCTCCTAGTGTGTACACAGTCTTCTTCACGTCATTAAAAAATGCATGGTGCGCCGCTTGCGTTACTAGTTTTGCAT
>JBCEWB011025873.1:0-14907 GCA_039654565.1 Peronia peronii | reverse complement strand
TTTTTTTGGTTTTCTTTCCCCCCCCCCCCCCCCCTCCTCCCTTCCCTCCGCACTCTCTGTCTCTCTCTTTGCTGTCTGCTCTAGCCGTCCCTGAGTGCATTTTTGTCTAACATCTGGCAATATCAACCCAGTTAAGTTCAATTATGCCAGATCCATATATCATAAGAATTAATTTCTCTGTCTGTTTTTCCCACTCGACCCTGTAATCTCTCTTTGCAAGTTCTCTTCAGCTCTGTCAATGTAAAAAATCCTGCTCTCTCTTCTTACCTTTTCCCCGGTTTCAAAAAAAAAAAAAAAAAGTTGTGGTGGTCTGCCCCCGCCCTCCCTTCCTTGCTTTTTTTTTTTTATTTAATTAATGCGATAAATGTACACCCATAGATGTATTAGTATAACTTATATTATGTCTATGTGTACCTTAGTATCCTTTTTTCACCGTCCTAATTTTATTTCCCCCTGTCAGAGAATGTTATTGTTAGACTGTAGCGATAAGGATTAATAGGCAGCCAGCTGGTCAACTATTTTTGGCAAAACGCCTTTTTCTATTTTAAATCACAGTTTAAGCCGCTGATTTTCTCCACCTTTTCATGTACAACATTATCTAATTCTAAAAGAGAACTTATGGCATCGCAGCGTTCTCTAACATCTGCTGCATTGAATTCTCTATGCGTTGGAAAAGAGAGGATGTCACAAAACTGTGTTAGAAATGGACGTTTTCAAAGCAAAAGACATTTTGTCGAAGTATATTCGTTATGTGCTTTCAGCTCAGGACACTGAGGCCAAGGGAATAGGTGAGTGTCACTGTTGAGTCTGTCCGGGCAGTAGCAGAGTGTTATAAAGCGCTTACAGTCTGTATTTATGGGAAAAGGTGCAGTTTAAATGCCATGTATTATAACGTCTTTTTTTTTATTTTATATATTATTATTTTATTTCATTCATTTTTTGACTTTTTCTTATCTGAATAGACTATATTTGTCAAAAGCAGGATAATGTACAATGAGCGATTGCATATCATGTCCATGATAATATTGTTCAAATCAGCTGTGGAAATAAGTAATACTGATATGTGCAGGAATGTAATGGCAGTGTATAGGAGCACTAGAGGGAGAGATGTATGGTGCGTTTTCTTGTGAGCGCGCAGTCACCAAATATTTTATTTCTTTTCCGAGAGTATTGCCCAAATACGCTCTCTGTATTGTTAATTTATTCTTAAAGGGTCTGACCTTATGATAGACATTATCCACCTGGGCTGTGCATTTTTGTAGATATTGCAGAATGTTGTCTGTTTGTCCCGAAGCAGTCAAAATGATTCGCATGTCGATTTGCCGCCAAATTGAGTTATTATACTTTCGTGTGGTGACGTATATTTTGAACTAGCTTAAAGTGTAACCAGAGATATGACACATTTGAAGAGCAAGAGGTGATCCTTTAGCTAAAATCAGGAGGAATCAGGAGATCACTTATAATCCACCCCATAAAAACAATATTCTCTTATTCGGAGATGACTGTTCTTTCAATTTCTGCAATATAAAGACATACTTATTTAAAACACCTTCATCATTCGAGAAAACCATACTCAGGAGGTTGAAAGGCTTACAAAGACTGTTACCATAACCTTCATCACACTCAGCAAGCGATTTTTTTTTTGTTCGAGTCCAGCGCGACTTACAATTGCAGCAGCTCTTTTTGACTGCTCGCGAGATTGATCTTTTTCAGAGGTATCAGTTTAACAAATGACCTCCCTCTCCCGCCATTCCCCCCCTCCTTTCTAGCGACCTTCCTCAAATTAATCTTATAGTGTAGAGTTTGTGTTTGATGAATGTTGCTATTGATATTAATATCATTGACTAATGCTATTGTTATTTTCTAAGCAATGTCAAAAAATAACCATTAAAAGAAGAAGAAGAAAACAACAACAACAACAACAACAACAACAACAACAACAACAACAACAACACACACACACACATCTAAAACAACAGACTGCAGCGGAAGACCTTTATAAGAAGATGGTTTAGGGAAGGGGGGGGGGGGGAGGGTGATCAAAGGCTTTCTGTTATAATGCAGAAGAGAAGGGCTTAACTTTTTATTTTTCACTTTATACTGTGACATCTTCCTCACGATTTCACATGCCACATTACAAATTAATCAAACACTGTGATGTCACAAGCATCAACACCTGAAATCACTCGACAAACGAACAGCTAAACTATCATTAGCCCATATCATAATATCATTGTCCTTTGCAGATTCTTTCTTCCTGAAACTCCCAACCGAGTTTTCGTAGCTGGTGGTCAAACTGGGTGAACACGAGAATCTGCTATCTGTACCTGTTATCTGAATCGAACCGAAGGAAAAGACAACACGAACACTACGAACACACAAACACACACAGTTTATAACGCCACACTACCGTACACACATCTACACCCACAAAGAGCCGACAGAGTCACTCTGTCGCACACACACACACACACACACACATTCACACACTCACAAACATACACATTCACCCACATACAGCCTATAGAGTTACACCGCCACAACGGCTGTAAACGCTGGTTGTTTTTATATGTTTTAGCTGTCGGAAACACGCGTGTTTGAAATGGCAAGACAAATTTTTTTATAGTCACACAGACTCTCTCTCTCTCTCCTCTCTTTCTGTCTCGTAAAGATTAGATCGTTGGTCACATGGTCCGCCTATAAGACCGTCCAAAGTTCGAGCTGAGATTGAAATCGAAATACTTTCGCCCAAGACTACAGTGAAGCGCATAGGATTGTGTCAAATACAGATTTTGTAATAGGTAGGAGGATATTTCTGTGATGAAAATTAACCTGGAAGTGTGAAGGGGCCGATTCAGTCAAAGACTTGCTCATTATACTTCATGGTTGACTGTGCTTCTAAATAACATTTAATCCAGTTGGAAAATGCCTTATTCGGCTTATAATGTCTTCAGATCTGAATGTTATCGCTGAAACATGATTACTTGCCATTATGTTGGCCATAGTATGTAGGCTTCTGCCTGCAGTTTGTACCGACACATGTTCAGTCAAGATTTTGCAGAGCTGTACGATTCTAGTAAGTTGTCATGCGGTTCTGTGAATAATTCCAAAAGCATGTCCATCCTTGCTCTCCCGTGACAATGTTGTATTGGCATATCCATCAATGACGCCCACAGTCAGACTCCGTTTGCTGGAGTCCTTTGCTGTCTGTTCAGCTGAGGTCCGTCCAGCCTTGCCTTCTTTTACTCTCCACTATTCCTTATAAACTTGTGATGTGACCATACCTTTAAATATTTCCATGATTTCACCGCGCTCAGAATAACCTGTATTATTTTCGTTTGCACTTCGTTGAATGTTGTGTATTTTTTACATGAGATTTATTTTTCCCAAGAGTCCTCTAAAGCATTTCATATAGAATGCACTACTTATCTTCTGTAATTGGTCAAGAATCGCAGCTGTATAAAATGTATGAGAATTGTGAATTGTAAGCCAGCACCATATTATTACTATCTGATAATGATGTCTTGTGATATAACGCTTTATAGAAAGGTTCCTCCAGGGCTAACTCCAGAGAAAGAAGGCTTGCCCAGACCTTTACAGTCAAGAAACAAGAGTCCTATGTTCACTGCTGGCTCAGATGTTGTCATTCCTTTTCATTGTCCTGTCTATGTTGTCCTTATTATTTTGATTTTATTATGATATTGTATTGTAATATAGGTACCATGTGCAAAGCCATTGTAATTGTAGGATTTAAAGACTTGAGACTATAATATGAAAAAAAATGAGCTTTGACATCGATAGTTACTGGGCGATTGGATATGGTATTTCATAAGAACAACTGATAATCAGAATTTTTAGTTCGTGAATAAATGAATGGATGACAGAAAGAAAGAAAGATAGAATAATTGATTAATTAATGCGTGAATGAATGAAGGAACGAATGAATGAATGAATGAATGAATGAGTGAATGAATGAATAAGTGAGTGAGTGATTGATTGAGTGAATGCATGAGTGAGTGAGTGGGTGAGTGAGTGAGTGAGTGAATGAGTGAGTGGGTGAGTGAGTGAGTGAGTGGAAGGAGGGGAGGGGGGGCTCGGAGTCGGTGGACGGATAGATGGATGGATGATAAATAGATGGATGGATGGATGAACGTAGGGCTAGATGGATAAATGGATCTTCAGATGGCTGGCTGGAAGGACGGGCGACCGGACTTGTGGACGGATAGATGGCGGATTGACGGATGAATGGAAAGGTGGATATATAAATGGATAAACGGATAGAGGGATGGGGAAGGATGGATAATGAAAGAATCAGCTCCTGCCTGTAAAACAAAGTAATATTGTTTATACCTCACTATTCTAACGCTCACAAATCTTTACCGAAAACACAAGCCATTCATTTTAATTACCAGTGCAGGTGTTTTACGTAAGGAAAACTCTCTAAAAAATTGAAACTCGCAGGTAGAGCATAACAGAAAGAACAGCTCAATGATCTAGATCACTGGTTCCCAAGCTTTTCGGACTGCCGTCCATCTGGCCCCCAGATGACATTCGCACCGCCCCCCCCCCCCTCCCTCCAATCGAGAGAATTCATATCAAATTTTTCTTGAATATTCGTAAAACACCTGCTTTCAAGTTCTAAATTTTGTCATCTATCTAATCTTAATGAAGTTGATATAAACTGCTAGTTGCTTCATCATTGATCCTATGCGACTTGGAGAACAGCACATTGTTGACACATTCTAACGACATTTGCCCGTAACTTCTGGCCGTTCTTTAGCCATCCACCGCCCCTCTAACACCCCCTAACTTTTCAGCGCTTCCTTGGAAGTGGTACCACCCACTTTGGGAACCACTAATCTAAATAATTATATCACATGTATCTTCTTCCTGAACGATTCTTACTCAACAGGAAGCCAAGAGCATTATTAATGTCACCATCTCCCATCACGCACTCTGTTTTATGTATTTTTGTTGTTATTTGTTTTGAGGAGAAGCGCATAACTGGCTTCTAAATGCGCCCGCCTGTTACAAACATGTCAGGCATTTCCATCTTCCATGTCTAATGAACGCACGGATGTTTACTTACTCATCCTGTTGTTGATTGAGAGAGTCTGACTTGGCACAAGTTATAGAACTCTCATTTACTTATTTATTTCTTTACCTGTTTATTTATTTAGTCAGACATTTATTCATTCTTCCTTTCTTTCTTTTCCCTATCTAATTGTATATTGATTGATTGATAGGTGAAGCGATTGATTGAGTGATTGACTGAATGTTTTCTTTCTTTTTTTATAATATTAATTTGTATATATTGATTGGTAGATGGAGCGAATTATTGGTTGATTGAGTGTTCGATTGATTGATTGATTGATTGATTGATTGATTGATGTCCCACTGGCCATGATCTGAAATAAACCGGAAAGATAAGACAACTGCATTAAAAATTTAAATCATGAAAGGAAAATTTGAAACGTGATTGTTGATCTTGTCCTCTTCGAAAAGTTGCTGTCGTCTAACGACAATAAAGAGACATGATTTCTCGTGGTTACCATAGTTCCATGTTGCTGCTGTTGTTTCGCAAAAATGCTGATTGCTACAGGAGTTCTTTGAAATGTTTCAACTGTTTCTGTGTGGGCAGGTATCAGTCTTTTTATATTATCTGTTTGTTTGTTTTTCTGTCTGTCTGTGTGTTTGCACATGTATGTCTGTCTGAACATACTGCATCGGCATGCATTTTACGGAAACAAATTTGCACACTACTTGAGTATGTGGGCTATAGATAGATATTGTTTCACTCATGAGTTATTAGGAACTTTTTTTTTTTTTTTTTTGTTATTCAGAAATATTCTGCAGACAAAAAAATTGAAAACATAGAGTGGGAAAATAGAGGGAGAGAGAGTGGTGACAGACAGACAGGCAGGCTGGAAGACGAAATTAGAAACAGAAAGAGAGAAAGAAAGAAAGACAAAAAGACAAATTCGAGAAAAAAAGAGAGAAAGATAGAAGAGGGAGGAGGAGGAGTAGGAGGAGAGAGAGAGAGAGAGAGAGAGAGAGAGAGAGAGAGAGAGAGGGTGAAAAGATAAAAAAGAAAAAAAGAAACAAAACGAAGGAAACATACGACCTATCCACCCAAACACTTCAGCGCGCATGGCTCATATATACGCCCCTCAAATTCATAGAATCTCCTGTTGAAATGTCTGTGTGTTTAATCTTGCAGGAGGCTTACATTTGACCCCCAAGAGAATGAGTGCACGCGACAAAGTAGCACTGGTGACTGGCGCTTCCCAGGGCCTGGGTAAGGCCTTCAGCGAGATCTTGCTACAGAATGGCGCTAAGGTGAGATGTTTCATTGTTCTTTGTTCTTTTCGTGTGTCGCATGTGCTTTATTTAAATACCACAGATGTCATCATATAGCAGATGTTATTTTAGGAATAAGAAGCAGAAATGCAAGTGCTACCAAGTAATCAGACTCAAGTATTGAGAAAACTTCAGTTTTTGATTTCTTCCCCTGTGTTTTTGTTTTTGTTTTGTTTTGTTTTTTCAAGCTTTCAATTTGGAAATTTTGCCGCGACCGCGGCCACTGCGACCCCCATGTGTTTTAGAGTTAATGCAACTAGACTTTGGACGTACTTTTATTTGATCAGATTGAAACTTTGTTTTTGTTTTTGTTACATCCCCTGTGTTTTTGGTGTTGATGAAACTAGACTTTGGACACCCTTTTACATGTATAATAATATCTGTTCTTTATGTAGGACAATGACGGAATAGACAGAACATGGCTAGCCTTGTAAATATATCAGGGTACATAACATAAAAAGAGGACAAAGAATCGACTTAGCACCGCATGCATTTTCATTTTTAATTTACACCCCGTATAGCATAGACTCTAAGCCAGGCATGTCCAAAGTCCGTCCCTGGAGCCAATTACGGCCCTTATTCGAAATTCCACCATTCGCAGCCTCTGTGATATTTCAAATGAACCTGGAATATGTTTTATCTTCTCGATTTTTTTTTTCTAGTCAGATTTTTCTTATTTTATGCAGTCTTCAAAATATGAAAGGCAGAGTGATTTGGGTAAAAACTTGTTTAGATTTTTCGTCTATGTTCTATGTTAAGAAATGAAATGCCATTTGCAATAATAATGATAATAATTAAAAAAAAAAAAAGATCTACTTCATCTGCAGTAATTTTATTGTTAATGGTTCAAAGAATGTCAGGCTGCACAATGACATTTTCATATATATTCACTTCACCGAATCTGGCCCTCTTTTGCCAAAAGTTTGGACATCTCTGTTCTAAACGTTCTACAATCTATCACAATCCCAACATCTGTCTTTCCCAGATACAAAATGTCGGGTCCCGAACTCATTACATATGCCCTTTTATGTGTCCTCAATTGATTAAGCGGTTTACTGTTGTCATAGTCAAATTATGAGTCAAGTGTTTATCCTGTCCGTTTCAAATTACTACTAGGATCTTGACCCTTGCCATACAAGCAAAAGCTGTTTTTGTGCTATACTCCACTACCACCATGGCACAATGCAAACTGCTGATCGAGAGCGAGGTCAAGACAGTATTATGAGTATAGAGGCTGCATCGATCTCTCAAAGCCTGATTGTCTTCAATGCCACTTCAATTGTTTTGAAAAAAAAAATAATTGAAATTCGACCTTTGAAAGCCAACTTGTCTCATGTGCCAGATTTACAAAAAGTGTAATAAGGACTGAGGTAATTTTCATACAAAAATGTCTTAACTCCACACAATTGCAATTTTTGCAATCAGTAGCATTTATGATATCTTTTTTTATTAGGCTCTTAAGGGTTGGCATAATAAAGTCCTTTCGACCTTTGACCTCACCACATGATTTTGCAATCATTCATGAATATTCATGTTGTATTTTCATCCATCCCTGGAAATTCCTACGTACTTTGTGCTTCTCTGCACGAATTTGTAAACTACTTATATTTCTGTTATATCGTTTTGCCCAAGTAACTCCTGATATATCTTTTAGTGCCTGTTATTTGGCCTTATAAAAAGTGAATGAAAATACAAAGACAAAAAGCAAAATCATATTAACTTTATGAGTGTCTAGGCTCTGATATAGATATTTTGCCGTGTTCTCTCTTTCAAAAGCCATAGACCATTGTCAGACATTGCTGGCTGGATAACACATAAATCTTACTGCGATCTATTTTACCATTTACTAGAATTTGTAATATTAAGAAGATTCCAAGATTAAATTAGATCTCCAAAGTTCAAGTTGCCAAAGATTTGACAGTTGTAGGTTTAATATAATCAGTTTAGAGCCTAAAATCCATTTGTGACTCATTGAGAGGCTGTAAATCAATGTATTGAGTTGGACAATCCACGAAGGGATCGAATGGTTATGTGCTGCCTCTCGATGAAATGTTAAGGATTCGAATCCCACTCTTGATGGGAAATATTGGAATCTGTTGTTTGTTGAGTGACTCAAAGATCCATTCGCTTTTTGGGTAGGAAAGTCCGACGTCTAACTTTCTCGGATAAGGGCGAATATGTCTCACAGACTCCCTGTGTATTAAACATCGCATAATGTACAGGCTGAATCACCGCCGTCACGATAAAATTTCCAAATATCCAAAGGGAGAAGGTTTTCAAACCCACATTGGGCACCCATTTAAAGCCGAGATAATCCTTTAACACTCATGATAGGCTGCAGACAAAAACAAAAACAAACATCACTCCGCCACGGATTCTTTTATTTATTCACGAAGAAACTATTGACACTAGACTGAAGTGAAGTCAAATCTTGTGATTCTAAACAAGCTGTTAAGCGTAGGCGGATAGCAGGATGAATTATTCATTGTACGTTGCCGACTGAAGCATGGCGGCAATGTGGGCGGTGCACTTCAACGAATGTGCAGCACTGGGTAAATCATGCGAGGAAAGGAATGTGTATATGCTAATCTTTCTAAACCGTAGACGTGTCGAAGAGTCAAAAACAAACTGATTCAACCGTATATGTATATTTCAGTGTTGAGAATTTGGCATCAAAGATGAAGAGGGCAGGAAGATTCATCTTTAGAACGTTCAACTTTCGTGCTAGATCACATGTACTTTTTTATCACCATGTATGCGTAGTATCACAACATTTAAAGAGAGGGCGGATTGAGTCAACCTTAAATCATCAAGTTTCTCATAGAGAAGTGTACGTAAACATTGTAGTTATGAAGTGCTCAATACAAGTCATCTTCTTACTTGAGATTTACATGTTAAAAAGCGCTAACCCTAGCAGACAAAATTTTTCAGGATAACGAAAAACCCTCTTCATTGTGTTAAAAGTAGCACTACCTCTTAAAAAGTTAATTCATTGTTGTAATAAGAATAATGTGTTATACGGATAAATTAATGGATTTCTTCGCAATTATTTTTAATTAAGATAATCCGTGGCCTAGTCTTTCGTAGAATCTAGTTTTCCACGGCTGTAGCTTAGCGTTTTGTATCGGCGTGATTTCAACTGTGGGCTGTAGTTACCCCCACTATCTTTGCCCGCGATTAAATCATGGTAACGGCTGAGAAGTCAGAGTGAATCAGTGATGCTCGTTGATTGTTTATAATTTGTTGTAAGTCCTGTTCTGAATTGTAAGAAAAAAAGGTCATGAGCATTGAACACAATCGTATTATTACAGTTATAGGTATTTTAATAACAAAATGGTACAGACGGAATCTGAAGACCTTTCAGTTATTAACCACTTTCTCTTTCTCTCTCTCTCTTTTTCTCTTTTAGCATCGGTCTCCTACATTCATTCATTCACATAGTTAATGCCATTCTCTCTCTTTCTCCCCCCCCCCCCTCCAACCTTCTCTCTTTCTTACTTATGGAGTTAGCACAATATAGTTTCCTTCATAAAAATAAAGCTTAAAATCTCAGTCTTTTACTCCCCCTCTCTCTCTTTCTGTCATTCTCTCTATTCTGCATGAGTTTGAGGTCATGATATAGACACAGTGAAAGCTTCTCTAAACTACTGTCTGAATTTGATTTTGCTCATGTTCAAAGCATGTATAAGCATGTATGATCTCAGTCCTCAGAGAATTCTCAACATCATTTGGATGAAATTAATTTGTCTCTAAAGCAAACGCGCAATAAACAGTCTAAACATTGTACTCAGCCCTCCCCCTCCCTAGGGCGCTCCCTTTTTCATCGAATGGGGAGGGGGAGCATAATAAGAATGCACTATAAACGACTGAGATTATATAACTAAATGGATACATGAATAAATATGTGGTAAATAATAAAATAAAATAAATAAATAAATAAATAATAATAAATAAATAAATAAATAAACACATGTTAAAAAGAGAGATAAAGTGTCTGCATCTAGTTTGCACAAATTGTAAAAAAAAAAAAAAAAAAACGTGAATGATCAGCTTCTATGGATGAAAATCATACAGAAAACTGAAGTAAACCAAAGCTTTCCTAGCCTTGCCATAAGATCTCTCCTGGCTTTGGGTGCTGTCCTTGATCAAACCAGGCGGTAAAGCAGAACTGTCAGGCCACGTCTGACCCAGTCTAATGAACATCCGACCTACTGAGTCGTTCTTTTCTTGTTTTTCTTTGCTTGCCACTCTTTTCCTGGCCGATCTTACTTCCCTTTCCTGAATTGCTTCCGTCTCGGTTGTCTCCCTCCATCACCGTTCTATTTTATCAAAACTAGATTTTGTTCCTTTCGTCCATTCCTTTCTGTCCCTCTTTTAACTCTTCGACTGCCACCCATCCAGCGGCTGTTGGTTTTTTTTTTTTTTTTGACGTGATAGCCTAGAGTAATGCACACGATACATTATGAAAAACAAGTCAAGGACTGAGGATGTTAAATACCGTCCTAATTTTACATGACGAAATTGCGATGAATGATACAGATTTTGAACAATGGTCCAAAGTCTCCTTGTAAAAAAATGCACCACTGAGCCGGTGTTGAAATTCGCATTAGCTCTAAGCTAGGCATCCTTTGTAATAACAGTAATTGCTTCAGGTCTAAGAGGATAATAGATTGTAAAGCGCTTAGAGCCTGTACCTACGGGGATAAGCGCTATATAAATACACTCTATTATTATTATTATTATTAAATGACCTTCAGATCCTAGATCTATAGTTCGACCAGGTACAAGTAGCCTAGAAATTGGGCTACTACGGTCGCAACAAATCGTGTCTTGAGGTAACAGAGATGTATCAGACGTGCACTGGTCTTACCTGTCGGACAGTGAGCACAGCCCCCCCCCCTCCCCGCCCCCCCAAAAAAAAATTGAAAGGGAATAATATATGTTATCTTGCACATTACCTATGTGATAATAAGCTCTGAAAGGCGAGAGGATGGAGTGGAGACTGTACAACTCTCCGTCACCTTAAACAATCTCTTGCACTAGTCAGACAAGCAGGTAGGCTGACAAAACCTTCACACGGACAAGACAAACCATATGGACAAATGGCATGCCTACATTCCCATCCGTCGGACACGGCAGGAGAATCCAACACAGATCTTAGTTTTTCATCAATTATTATAATTATTATTTTGAAGAAAACCAATCTCTTATTTTCAAAATTTCTGTCAGCTTCTGAAGAAAGTATTTACAGTAGTCTTGACGAAAGCTGAACGTTTTGTTTGTTTGTTTTCTTTTCTTTTCTTTTAAGGACATCAATTTCGTACATTCAATAATTTCTTTAGATGAGATCCATATGAACAATGAAGAAACGCCTTCTGAGCAAAATTTTAGAGCGTTACATTAGCAGTGGGCAGAATGTTGCCGAGGTCGAGCTGATGCACCGTTAGCCCTAGACGTATCAAGGGCCATTAGGGCAAAGATTCCCTTGGATTTTCCTTCCAAACAGCACATAGTGTAACAATGTGGCATTCATACTGTGTCACCTCAGCAAAAGCTGTCCTTTCCTAAACTTGAATATTAGTGTGATCATAAAAACCCTGCTACTCTAGATATTTCTACTGGCACTTATAAGGTTAAACCCAGGCCCCAAACATTAGCAGTGTCGAAAGCGTTTCGTCTTTAAAAGCTGCAACTCCACCCTCAACAATCTTTCGTTGAAAGTCCGCTCTGTTGACAGTTGTGATGCCACGCTGTAAACTTTTCAACATGTATGCAAAAGGTATGCTGTGTCTTCATGCAACTTCATGAGAAAAATTTGATAAATACTGCAGCAAAACTTGTTGGGAGTCCGTCAGGGGTGGTAGAAAATAATGTATACCTATATGTGTATGTGCGTGTATCATGTGTGTTATGTGTATGTTTGTGTGTGTGTCTTTGGCGCTCTGGAAAGACACGTTGGATGATGCATATATCGAGCTGACAAATAATAGGCAGATTCTTATCAACATCTTCTCAATTACAACTATGAACATCCCTCGATATTTTAAAGATTCGTACAAAATCTGGGAATACCTTCACTGAATTCAAATAATTTTTAGAATGCATTGCAGAATCAGATGTCAACCTTTTGTGACACAATAGTTTCATTGTAAAAGTTTCATCGTGTGAACGGTGTCTCTTAGAGACCGACACATATTTTTGTTTGAGGCAGGACTTGTCCTTGTCGTTTTATTTTTTATAAATCCCAGTGGGATGGACGATTTAAAGTTTTGGGATAGAAGCCAATTTTACCAACAAAATGATAAGATGATTAATTTGTGGACTCGGTTTTGTAAAGAGATTTGGCAATAAAAGGTTAAGGTTTTGCGGCCCGTAATGGCCCCAGTTTTCACCTTTTCAGTCTGGTCCATCAATTTGTATCTATAAGAAACATCACATATATAAGAGTCAAATATCGACCGGAATTTTTGAGAATAGAAAATAAACTATGCGAAAAGTACGGAATTTATGGCTTCTCCCACATTTATGTCCAGTTGTCTTGTTTTCATTTCATGTCCGCTTCATAGTCTAACATCTATTTTTTAATTATACTGGTTTACTTTTCTCAATATTTTTCTTATTTCGAGTTCATATACCGCTGTGGTTTATTTAGTTTACCTTTCCAGACGATTCATCAAACTATTTTCCGTTAAAAAAAAAAAAAAAAGAAAGAAAAGAATGACTCAGTGGGAACAAAAACTCATTAAAAAAATGAAAACAAAACAGCCATCACTGTAATCATCTTGTATCAGTACGACCCGGGGACGACCTGAGCGGTATAATTTTGAGCGTCACTGACTGGTCGTGAGACATTTTGTACCCATTCTCTGACAGGTTACACGAGAACACCGCTACACTGACACTGTGACCTTTTCAGTCCCACTGAATATTATCTCTCTCTTTCTCTCTTTCTGTATGTATGTCTCTGTTTCTATTTCTTCCTGCCTTTCATTCTGCCCCATCCTCTCTTTATTTTTCTTTGCGCATATAGTTATATCTCTCTCACTGTTTATTCCTCCCTTTTATTTTAGATCGTCTCTCTCTCCCCATTACTGTCTTCCTCTCTCTCGGTCTCTCTCTCTCTTTTCTCCTTTTCCTTGCCAAATTCTTCTACCTCTCTCTCTTTCGCATTTTTATTTGTATCTCCTTCACATTTTTTCTCCCCTTCTCTATTTTTTTCTCCCTTGCTCCTGTTTCCAATCCTCTCCAACGACAGCAGAGGACAATGGGACACTCAAATAAGCCATTTTTTCAGCAAGCTAGGTTGCTTCCCTTTGCCAAGTACAAGAGCTGTAATACAAACATTGCAAAAAAGAAAAAAAAAATCATTTTTCTCTTGTTATTCGAAATACATCACACACAAAAAAAAAAAAAAATATGAAAAAATTATCACAATAAGAAAAAAACATTTTCATCATATAGTGAATTTTCAGAATTTTCTGTTACTCGTGTTTCACACAACAAGCGAAAAAGTGATTTTTTTCCCTTCTTCACAATGCTTATGGTATACCTCTTGTACTTGGCAAAGGGAAGTAATTTGGGTGACGGTCAAAATGGCTCACTGAGAATCCACAGGGCGCGACCTAATTGTCTCTAACAGGCCAGGCTAGAACCAGAGCGGACATTGTTAAACTCAATTGTCGTGTTTGCCTGGGCTTAAATTATATCGGCAGCATAAATTTAAATAATAATAAAAAAAAGTCATGTACTGACGTTCGTTCAAAGATAACAGAAATTTGTATGTTTCTTTTGACAAAGTGATGGCATTTTGCATGCCTGTGTTTCCATGGACTTTTCAATAAGTATTTTAGATCGCCGTTATCTTTGTCTTTTGGCCTCGGTATCATACTGTATACTGAATTTGTAGAACAGGGAGAAATAACCAGCCGTGTATTTTATATATGGTCTGACAATGAAAGAGAAGCGAACGGGAGGGGGGGGGGAGATTAAGACAAACAAATGAAAGAAAACCTATTTTCTCTGTGTTTTGTTTACTTATTTTATGTAATGCAATTCATATATATATTTTTAAAGTCTTAGGTGCAAAAAGTTGCCTTGTTTCGATCACTCAGGTGTAGAAATTTATCATTAGCGTCGTGTGAAAAAAGCACATTAAGATTGTATAATCAATGGGTCGAACAAACCAGTGGTAGAATTTCCCAGTCTACCTATTGTAGGTGAGATCAAACACAGATTTAATTTATCCGTAAAGGTATATAGAAAACTTCAAATGCTGCCCAAGATAAAAAGAGTGATGAAAATAGCTCTACAGCTCAAACAAGTCATCCATGAGTTAATGCTGATGGCTAAGCCAAGTACTTTTCACTGGGCCAGACAGGAGTTAAGTTATAACCTGTTCCAAAACATTTTAAGATTGATTGTTCAGTATCAACAACATCGGTATGCTATTGATCAGTTCTAGTTTTTGGTCAAAATTCTATCTATCTATCTATCTATCTATCTATCTATCTATCTATCTATCTATCTATCTATCTATCTATCTATCTA
>JBCEWB011025762.1:0-14907 GCA_039654565.1 Peronia peronii | reverse complement strand
AAGATTTGTGTGATATAAATGTGATAAATATAGAGAAAAAGTCTGACTTGTATTAGTTTTGTAGTTTCCACATAATTATCGTCTTGCAAAATCTGGAATGGAAAATACACATTTGTATTTTATTTTTATGATTTAACACAGCAATAGCTAGTTAAGTTTTCACTTTTTTCTTTGTAACTTTTGTTTGTGTATATGACATGTAAAGACCACTCTGAGTTTGTGACTGATGTGAAATTTTCTTCTGATGTCATATTGTTATGACTTGACAACACTAACAGAGCTAAGTGCCACTAGTCAGTATGTATTTCATTATTTGTTTATGATGGTTTTTGTCATACGAAAATACATTTTACAAGCAGTTGTTGGTCTGCATTTTTTCCTATTTCTGGAACAATCTTTTGGGACAGCGTTTGATAGTAAAATATCATACCCTGTATAGATACAGAAATGTCCATTCAATCAGACTTGATTTTAGAGGAATCAGAGGAAGACAGCGACATCGGCAAGGAGGTAAATCTTTAACAGGGCACTTTTTGTCCATGGAACCTTCAAGAAGACTTGCACTGAATGCTCAATCTGCATCTGAATAATCAAGCCCAGGAATGGCAGGTTATGATGGCCAGCGTGAAACTAAGTTACCCCAGCAAACATGTCCACATTGTCAGAAGCCATTTTTTGAACAGTTTGATCTGGAGCCGCATATTCAGAAAAGACATGGGAACACCATAGCCTTTGTTGCTCATTGTGTGGAAGAGGCTATGCTACAGCGACTGGTCTTTCCCATCATACGCAGTCCCACAAAGGAAAGACATTCATGTGCTCTGTTTGTGATGTTAAATTCACTCACAGATTTTCTGTTAAGAAATACTTTCAAGTTGCTCATAGTTTGGTCCAGTGTGTCTCCTGCACAAAAGTTTTTAAAGAAGGCCGTGAGTTTCAGCAACATGTTCTTTACTGTGGTCAGCAGTAACTTGTTGAGGTGCTATAGATGGTCACTCAAGTCGGCCCTGTAGGGCTTAGTCCTTTGTCCACATTATTCCGCAACTCTTCATAGTAGATAAGAACTGAAGCACCATTTATCTATATTTCATGGGCATGTTGTGTATTATACATGTAAACTATGCGGCAAGGGATACGAGACTCAGATGGGGACTTCACTGTCATATGCAAGCTCACCAAGGGAAGAAATACACATGTCTACAGTGTGATGTGAGATTGACTCGGAACATTTTCTTTGAAGATGCATCTTAAGAAAGTTCATAATTGTGGCAGGTGTTTGTCACATCATGAGATTTTCAAATCAGGCAGAGATTTTGAGTCATGTTATTCAATGTGGTGGTAAATGATGCTGTCCATTTAAAATTTTTAGGAAAACAATCGGGGGAAATAATTTAGTCAATTATCTGGTGTAAGCGATGCTGTTATTCGATAGTAGATGAATACAGAGTATTATTCATTAAGAAGGAAATGGAGATCTGTAATTTGGTTTTAATTTTCACAATCTGTTTTTCATACAGGAGAAAGTTCTGGTTTTAAATCGAGCATCCAGAATCTACATTCAAAGAGATCTTTCTCAACTTCATATTCATCAGACTATTCTTCGGGAAAACTCAATGTTCCTGGGACAACATCAGGATTGACACAAGAGCACATAGAAGGAGGAAATCCTGAATTGTGGTGCAATTCATGCTCCCTGATGCTAGACAATGACTTTGCTATGAGGAACCATATGTCAACATTTCATGGACATTTATTTGAATATGAGTGTTCATTATGTGGAAAAGGATACCACACATTAAGGGGTTTGCGGTACCATATGCAAAGTCATGGGGGTAAAAAATTTGTGTGCACAGTTTGTAACGGGAAATTTACTCGAGATTCATCGCTGAAACTGCACATCAAAAATGTTCACAAATCTGCAAAATGTGCTACATGCGATGCTGTCATTAAAATTGGACGAGATTATACACAACATGTGATCAATTGCAAACCCCAGAAATAAATGGCTCTGGTGTATGGCTTTGATGTGAGAAAGTATAAGAAAGATTTGTGTGATATAAATGTGGTAGATATAGAGGAAAAAAATGTGACAGAATAGTTTTGTAGTTTCCCCCATAATTCATTGTGATCATGTAGTCTGTCATTGTCTTGCAAAATCTGGGATGGGAAATATATATTTGTATTTTATTTTTATGATTTAACACAACGGTTAGTTGATTTTTTTCTTTGTGCCTTTTGTTTGTGTATATGAGATGTGTGGACCACTCTGAGTTTGTGACTGATGTGAAATTTTCTTCTGATGTCATATTGGTATGACTTGACAACACTAACAGAGCTAAGTGCCACTAGTCAGTATGTATTTCATTATTTGTTTATGATGGTTTTTGTCATATGAAAATATATTTTACAACCAAGTGTTTTTTTTCTATTTTTTTCCAAATTCTGGAACAACTTTTTGGGACAGCATTTATCAGTAAAATATCCCTGTATAGCACCCTGTATAGATAGAGGTGTTTATTCAATCAGACTGAGCTCTTTAGGACCCAAGTTTTTTTTCTCTGGATGAAAGAGAATTACATATGGCATTCTAGAGTCCTTGTTCTCATGATACTATCATTCAAACTATATAAGTGTTATACATCAGATTGAAGGAGATTGGATGGGCAAGTGAGGAAACCAATTCCAAAACAGTGAAAAGCAGCAGCAAAAAGAAGTATTATCAACTCACCCCATGTCAGTGTTGAACAGTCTGTATTTTAGATCTAGTTTGATAGGTCCACTATGTTCACTGTCACTGCTCAAACTGCTTTCATCACTAGATATAGATCTATCGGAGAGTCTTATTACTACTTCTTTTCTCCTCTTCAGTTTTTTTAAATAATTGAGATACTTCAGAACGCTTAGTAAATGTTGTTTTGGTTTCCCAAACATTATGAGTTCACGCCCTCACAGAAAAATATATACAAATCCTGAACACGATGCAAAAATAGCTCTGAAATGTCTAGCTGTCCAACATTAAGTCCTGCTGTTATTGCTGCTCTACAATATACAAAAAGTTGGATTGGAAATGATGTAGAGAAAAATGCAAAATTCTGGGTCGGAAACAACAAACCTATTGTAAATATCACCGGACGCTCCCACCGTCCACTGAGTATTGTGACTGAAACCATTGGACGCTCCCACTGTCCACTAGGTCTTAAAGAGTTTATGTTATTTCAGAGGAATATGCCCTCAGAGGAAGGCAGCAACTTCGGCAAGAGAAAAGCTCTTCAACAGGTCACGTTTTGGCCATGGAACCATCAAGGGGACTTGCACTGAATGCTCAATCTGCATCTGAATATTCAAGACCAGGAATGGATGGTTATGATGGCCAGTGCCAAACTGAGTTATGCCACCAAACATGTCCACATTGTCAGAAGCCATTTCTTGAACAGTTTGATCTGGAGTGGCACACTCAGAAAAGACATGGGAACACCATGAGATGCAGATGGGACTTCACTACCTTATGCAAGCTCATCAAGGGAAAAAGTACACATGTCCCCTGTGTGATGTGAGATTGACTTGAACATTTTCACTGAAGATGCACCTGAAGAAAGTTCATCGTTGTGGCAGGTTTTGTCATATCATGAGATTTTCAAATCAGGCAGAGATTTTGAGTCATGTTATTCAGTGTGGTGGCAAATGATGTTGTCCAGCTTAAATTATTAGAAAAACAGTGGGGGGAAATAATTTAGTCAATTGTCTGGTGTAAGCGGTGCTGTTATTTGATAGCAGATGAATACAGAGTATTATTCATTAGGAAGGAAATGGAGACCTATAATTTGCTTTTAATTTTCACAATCTGTTTTTCATACAGGAGAAAGTTCTGGTTTTAAATCGAGCATCCAGAATCTACATTCAAAGAGATCAGACTATTCTTCAGGAAAACTTAATCTTCCCGGGACAACATCAAGATTGACTCGAGAGCATGGACATTTATTTGAATACATGTGTTCACCATGTGGAAAAGGATACCACACATTAAGGGGTTTGCAGTATCATCTGCAAACTCATGGAGATAAAAAATTTATGTGCACATTGTGTGGTGGTAAATTTATTCGAAGTACAACACTTAAAAAGCATGTTCAAAATGTTCACAAATCTGTGAAATGTCCAACATGCGATGGTATCTTTAAAATTGGAGAGGATTACACACAACATGTGATCAGCTGCAAAGACAAGAAATTTCTTGTACATTGGCTTTGATGTGAGAAAGTAAATGAAAGATTTTTGGCAGTGTAGATGTGGTAAATACAGAGGGAAAACTGTGGCCTATATTGCGCAATTTCCACATCACCATAAAACCAATAGAAGGCTCATGGACTCAAAAACTGCTGAATGTATCCATTTGATATTTTGGTACACAAAATTGTTGCATAAAAATCTCTTGTTTCTGCTTACATAAATTTACAGAAAAGGTGATAATAATTGAATAGTAATGTCACGAAGTTGTTTGATCCAAATTTTAGCTTCGATAGAATATCACATTATATTATTGTTCTAATGCTTCAGCCAGAAGAGCATCCAAAACAACAAATGCATTTTCTTTGAGTAACATTCAGTTTGGTCATTTTGAGTCCTAGGGCAGTATCACTTTGACCTATATTTTAAAAAATAATCTCTCACGAAGGCCGTGGTTTCTCTGCTAGTAATTCATTATGATCATTTGGTCTTGCAACATCATAGGGAAATACACTTTCTTGTTTTGTATTTATGATTTTACACGTCAGCAGTTTTGTTGCACTTTTCCTAGGTAATTTTTGTTTGTGTATATGAGATGTATAGACCACATTAAGTTTGTGACTGAGATGAAATTTTCATGTGATGTCATATTGCTAAGATTTCACAACACCAGCAGAGCTAAATGCTACTAGTCAATATGTATTTCATGATTTGTTTATGATGGTTTTTGTCATATGAAAATATATTTTACAAGCAATTGTTGGTTTGCATTTTTTCCTAATTTTGGAACAAGTTTTTGGGAGAGCGTTTATCAGTAAAATGTTTATTATTCCAATCATAGCTGTATGGATAGAGGAGGTATCCATTCAGTCAAACTTAATTTTGTTTCAGAGGAATATGCGATCAGAGGAAGGCAGTGACATCGGCAAGGAGATTAATGTTACATAGAGTATGTTTTGGGCATGGAACTTCCAAGAGAAGTTGATGGCCAGTGTGAAACCGAATTATGCCAACATACATTTCCACATTGTCAGGAATTTTATAAACAGTTCGATCTCAAACAGCACATGTGGGAAAGACATGGGAACACCATGCCCTTCTGTTGCTTAGTGTGTGGGAGAGGCTATAGTTCACCGTGAGGTCTTCAACATCATAGTGAGTCCCACGAATGAAAGACGCTTGTATGCCCTGTTTGTGATGTCAGATTTACATATAAGCGTACCATTAAGAGACATTTGCTAGCTGCGCATAGTTCTGCCCAGTGTTTCGCATGCTCAGAAGTTTTAAAAAAAGGCCGTGAATGCTCTTTATTGTGATCATCAGTAGCTGTTGAAGAGATATGATCATCAGTCGAGTCCTCCGTACATGAATGATGGGAAGATGTGACTTTGCATCGTGGAGAAGGAAAGTAGATCTATTTAGCTAACATACCTGATTTGAAGTATCTTGTGTTGGTTGCTTACGGTAGGATGATGATCTGGTGTGCCATGTAGTAGCTGACAAGTGAGGTGAAATAATTACGGTCTTTTTAAGATTGTACAGAGTATTAAAAAAAAAAGTGGAAGACAATTTAAACATTAGAAAATATTTGAAATGTCCTTTTTTTTCTAAAACACCTTTGTATGAGACTATGGGCACAAAGTTCCAGAATAAGTTTGGACCACCTTGGGTTTTATTTCTTTCAGATGCATATTCTCAGTCTGAGCATCCGATGCAGATGTCTAGAAATCCATTTTCAAGGGCAGGTGGTCAGGTCCTTCCACGGTCCACAACATCTCAACCGCTGTCTTGTCCATGCTGCCAAGATATATTGCCAGACAATGCAGCTCTTCGACTTCATATGTCAGTGCTCCACCAAAAAGACATGCCCTATAACTGTAGTTTATGTGGGAAGGGCTATCTCAGCTCATCAGGACTTAGTCGTCATTTGCAGTCTCATAAAGGGAAAACTTTCATGTGTCCTATTTGTGATTCAAAATTTACTCAAAAATTTACAGTGAGATCACATTTAAGAAGTGTCCATGGTTTAGATCAGTGCTTGTATTGCTCTGATATTTTCAAGCTTGGTTATGATTTAGATTCACATATTCAAAATTGTAGAGGAGAAAATAATGTAAACTGACTATATTGCCCCACACAGATCACTATTTTGATCTTTGGAATAATAAACCATTGGCAGCAGTTAACCCTAAGTTCTCCCACAAAATCCAAAACATTTTTCTAGATCCAGGCCAGCCAAGGCACTCACAGTAGCTAGATGATTGGATGGCTTCCACTTCAGAAGTGCATAAGGGCCTTATCCTTTCAAATAAATTTTCACTTTCAGAAATAGCCTGAACTAGGGTTTTTTTCCGTTTCAAATTCGGATTCGCTATGTCCAAATTATAAGAAAAGTGCTGAAAAGGGTTTTTTTTTTTTTTTGCCATGACAGCACAGCCATGTTGTATTTTGAAAATCAGCATTTTTCAAAAGCCCAGGCTCCTAGAGGAGTGAATGCAATTGTTTGAAATTTTGTACATGAATAACATAGCTCTAAATAAAAGATAGTATGCATTTATTTATAATTTGTTTGTTTGTTTATATGTCATACAATGTTTGTTTTAAATTTTTGAACTGTTGAAGGATGTGTATCTTTCTCAAGTTTCCACCAAATATCCAGTTCTTCCTCAAAAGTGTGAATGAAATTCAGAAAGAAAAAAAAAGAACACTTATTATTAAATCACATGCTATGGAGAATATATGTATTGAATATTTAGGTCAGTTGGTTCCGAAATAAAAAAAAGCCGTAGGAAAAAAGTGGAGAAAACTTAGAATATCACAGTTGAATTTTCATAATCTTTTTATACTGTCTCCTCGTGATGCTGTGTTGGTGCTGTTTTGGGGTATAAAAGCAGAGTCTCTGGCCCCATCCGTTAATTTTCTAGGATCAGAAGTGTCTAAAAATAGCAAAACTCCAACTTTGATATTTGAATCTCAAAATCTCATTTTCATGACTTGCATCACCTCTCTTAAATGATTGTCCATTTAGGTGAAGGCACAACTACGGAATGGAAATGAGTTAGTACATTGACCCACTTGCTATTGTTGCCAAAGACATGTTTGGGTTTGTTGTCCATTTTAAGAATTTTTTGCCTTTTATGTAATACAGCCTTTTGCAGCATAAGGGTGGAAGAACGTATAATGTATAGAACTGGTGAAATAAGCCAGATATGAACAGTGCATCGTATTAATTTTGATTGATTGTGTCTTTGAAAATTTGATTTGGTGATCTATGTATTTGATAATGCTGTCGGTCTGTTTATTGCACTATAATCCTTATTAACTGAGTACAATGTTCTTCTTTTTTTTACAAGAGCAATTTTTTGACGTTAACAAAAGCAAGATATGTTAGCTGGTTCGCTCGAATCACAGTTGACCTATTATTTAGAGGGACTGGACAACTGAATCCAAAAATTCTTTTGTTTCAGGTATGTCCTCTCAGTATCCCAAAAGCTACCAGAATATTGGTGAGGAACATTTTATTAGCTCAATGCAAAGCACCACTGGAAATTCAGAATACAATCGAGGCTTTCATCGAAATGTGCACCATTCTTCGGTAAATACACTTAGGCCTGGGTTTGACCCAGCCTCTTCTGATAAATACCATCACCCTCAACGACAGCCTGTGGATCATTATCCACTTGAAGCACATCCGTCAAGTCAAGTTGGTGGACAAAACATGCATTTTACTTGTAGCTTGTGTGGGCGGGGCTATGAAAGTGCATCAGGGTTAAGGCGACATAAGGACCGACATCGGGGAATAACAGTGCAGTGCCCAATTTGTCACAATCAGTTTTCTCGAAAGTTCACACTAAAAAGACACATGAAACTCATGCATAATACCGAATGGTCCTGAAGTGTGGACTCGAACATAGATCACTTTTGATAGACAGCTTTTGTACAGCTTTTTTGTAAACTTGAAAAAATGTATTTTATATTGTCCACACACTTCAATTTTATTTGACAATTTCATTTCTTATGTATGAAATAAACTGAGTGGAATTGTGAAAATACATGACAGAATCCTTGATAGGAAAAGTCACTCACTGGTAAAATCATGAAACCTCGTAACCCACAATTTTTTGGGGAATGTTTTTTTTTTCTTAACATTTTCTCCGGTCCTTCCTCACAGTGTGTCAAAAGCATGAAGTAAAATTGGCAGTGGAAATTATGGCAAATGTTAAATGAAAGAAACAAACATTTGTTTGCCACCATATTATCTTGGCGTGATATTTTGTCTCTCCTGTAAAATTTTCCTTTCTGGGATAATGAGGTTTCATCATTCCATCTGCATATTGTTGATATTTTATGTCAAACAATATTGCAGTTGATTAAGATTCACATGTTGTTGGAAGAACAAGATGTCCATGTCAAATAAACTTTGTAGGCCTGTTGAATTTCATTTGTGATGAATAATTTGTATTGTTTAAAATGTTAGTATTCATTTGGAAATGCATGTAAAAACTGAATAGATGATCTGGAATTGACCACCTTACCAGAGCTGTAGAATGACTAAGAGGTGGTGTGGGTCTTGAGAGCGATTTTTTGAATGGTTGAACTAAGGACTTTTCATGCTTCAAATTTGGATTCAGCATGCTCAAATTAGAGGAAAAGTGGGGAAAAAAATTGTTTTGTATCTGGTTGCCATGATAACGCCACCATCTTGGATTTTGTGTCTTGAAAATTAGCTATTTTCAAAAGCCTAAGGCTCCTACTTGCAGAGTCTTCACTATGTTTGAAATTTGGCACAGTAATAAATTAGCTCTATATGAAAATCAATACGCATTTTTTTGTTTGTTTGTTTGTTATAGGCCATGTACTATTTGTCATGAATTTTTTAAATATATGGGTTAATGGATCTGTATGTTTCTCAAATTTTGGCCAAATATCCAGTTTTCCTAATTTGATAGATTTTTCACTATTTTTTAACACCTTGAAAAATCATCAGTTTTTAGTAGTCTTATCAAGCATATCTGACATCATTGACCATATAGAATGTTAAGGATTTAAAGATCATTAGTTTCAGATGTTGGTAGTGTTTGTATTAATTGTCATATGGTGATACTGATCTTACGGCCTGATCATTCTGGCATCATAAAATATAGGTTGATTGCTTTGTCTTGTTATTGTCTTGAATTGTGAGCATCTGATTTACCTCTGTTTCTTTATGTTTTGCAGTACTAGTACAATTTTTAATAAGCATAAGTTCACTCTTAATTTTAACAAGCTGTAGGAGAGCATGAAGTGTGTGTTATATTGAATGAAGAACATGCAAAAATTAATGCTTTTTATTTAAAGATTTCATTCATTGGTTAATTTTTAGTATTAATTTTTAGTGCTGTAATGCTGAGATTGAATTTTATTGTGTATAATTTTTTGATGAACAAATATTGATACAATGAAACAACTTTGAAGTGTAATACATGTATAAAGTTACTTACTTGTAACATTTAAATATCTTGCTCGTAAACAACTTTTAATTTGCTTTAATTTGTGCTTGTTGTACGGAAATCATTTTTATTGTTTTCATGTTTATTTGAATGATATTTGGAATGTAAAATCAATCTGGAATAAACAAATACACTTGTAACGCTTTGCAAGTGATTCCCAATTATCTTATACTTCCATTCAGTGTTTGTCTGACATTTGTGAATGTGCATGAGCGCTGCGTCAGTGAACTATTTCTTGTATTGAGACGAGTGCTGTCTTTTATTGACATGTCGATGGGCTGAACTGGTTGGTTTATGACATAAATCTTCCAGCTGATAATGTACAAGGACAGATTCAATCTGGCACACAAATCTTTATGATGGCAGCTCACCCTGACAATCTACAAAATGATTATCTCTGCAGACAAAAAAAATGTAGAAAATATTCAGCACCCACTCAGAAATGCTCATCAGATATCATCAAAACTATAACTAAAATAAAATAACTAAACAATATGAAATCTTGCTCTCTCTCTTTTTCTTTCCTCATCCTCTTTTCAATAGTTATAGGACTGGAGGGTCAATGCATCAGGGGTGTGTTTGAATTACCTGCTCTGTGCATTGTGTCAGATCGCACCAATTTACCCCAAAATTGGCCTATTTCTTCTGGACACAATGCTATTGAAATCATCCAATTTTGGTTCAAATTGATGCAGTCTGACATGATGTGGACATAAGTGATACAAACACCTGCCTTGACACTGATCCTCCAGTCCTTTATCTATTTTGAAAATTTCACAAGCAGTTTCTATTATTGTTATTTTCCACACTACCTAGTGCTTAGACTTAGAGACATAATAAGCATGAATGTAAGAAGTTATAACTGCAGAAGAATGATGATTTTAATGGTTTTACAACTTGTAGGGCTCCAGTCCTCAGCAGTACGTATTGTTTGATTTCAGGTATAGGCTTATGGAAACAGCCAAGACCTGGTGATTCGTTATCTCAAATGGAACCATTCAAAAGAAAGAACAGTGTCAAGTTCAGATCAGAGAGACCAATGCATGGGGGAGCATCAGAGATGCAAGTGTTAGGGGTTCCTCTTGCTCAAGGAATTGTACCTATCCCAAGTTCTTCTGGTACAAGCTTTGACGTACAAGCTTCACCAGCAGCAGATTTGTCACCATCGGCCGCTACCTTCCAGTGTTCCGTGTGTGGGAAAAGCCATCAGTCTTCAAACGCATTGAAAAGGCACATGAATAGTCATCTTCTATTTTGCCCCATCTGTGACCGCAATTTCACCCGAAATTATGACATGAAAAGACACATGCGCTTCATCCACAAATCAGCTCAGTGTATGAAATGTTTTAGCGTGCTGAAAGCAGGCACAGAGTTTAACCGACATGTACTTTATTGCGATCCCTAAGTTTGTCATAACAGTGTCTTCAGAGAGTTCGAAAAATTGGTTAGTAGTATATTTTGCAATTCTTTTGTTTTCAGGGACCTCGGCCAAATTGAAGACAGCACTCGGCATGTATGGGGAGCAGGCTATGAGCAGAGGAGAAACAGTTTGTTATAAAGAGCGCACATTTGAAACTGATGGGTCTAATCACTTATCTAATAGTAGAACTAGAACTTCAATTGGAGCTCGTCAGGCCCAGTCTCCCTCTGTAGCTCAGTTGCAAAGGGTGCCTTGTCCCATTTGCTCCGAACGCATCCTGCAGTGGCAACTGAAAGATCACATAGCTGTGCAGCATGGAGCCACTCTGCCCTTCACTTGCTCTGTATGCGGCAAAGGTTACCACAGTCAGACAGGACTCAATAATCATCTGGATGTTCATTTGGGAAAATGCGTCATCTGTCCAGTTTGTGATAAGAAATTCTGTCGCAATTTTACTCTGAATCGACATATGAAATCGTGTCATGATTCTGCTCAGTGTCCAACTTGTTCTGCGATACTGAAAACTGGTCCAGAATATAATCGTCATCTTTTGTACTGTTCTTCAACTGATGATTAGTTGCTATTGTAAAAAATTCATCCCAACAGTGTATTTTTAAAAAAAAAGAAGAAAAAACTATTCTTATATTTATATTGTGTATACATAAAAATAGACTACTACATGTATATTTATTAATGCACGTGGTATTTTATTGCTTTGAATTTTGTTGTTATAATGGTTGTGTATAGATGAAAATTCTTATCCTGTTTATTAAAGACATTTCATCATTTTTATTTTGTTTTTTAAAACTATATTTCTGCAGTAATTTGACATATCAGTAATTTCTGTCTCATAAATGAATGTCATTGTCATTTTTTCTTGACATGGAAGACCTGTTGTGAATAAACTTTTAGTATCCGGGTACCCAGTGTTTGCTGGTTTTTTAAGTGTTTGTGTTTTCTTTGTTAAATTGTCAGTTCAGCCCAAAATTGGGAATTGATTATTACTGGACATAGATGCTGTGTTAATTCATCATACTTTACTTCTCCAATTCCATTCATTTCAGAATGAGCTGATTTGACTGTAGTGATAAATTGTAAAAATTCTTACATCGATGAAATTTGGCATATCTTCTCTTTCAGGTGGGGAATTTTCCAAGGAAAGCCAATTTAGGGGTGGAAAGCCCAGGAATTTAATGAAGAGATTTGTTCCAGAGTCCCAGCTTGTCGACACAGACAGCCGTAGCTCTGCCAGCTCAAGCTACACAACAAGGGCTTCTCCTGGTAGACGCAGAGTCAAATCTCTTCAATGTCGCCACTGTGCAGCGCAGTTCACGGACCATTTCACCCTCTCCGCACATATGTCGGAACTGCACAACTTCCAGATGCCGTTTTGCTGCTCAGAATGTGGAAAAGGCTACCAAAGCTCCACCGGACTCAATCTTCATATGGAGGCACACACAGGCAAATCATATATGTGCCCCATTTGTGACTCTAGATTTACCCAGAAGGGCACCATAAAACTGCATCTAAGATCGGTGCACAAGATGGCTCAGTGTATACTCTGTTTGGCAGTGCTTCGTTTGGGACCTGAATATAATCAACATGTCTTGCACTGTGAAATATAGAAATCAAAACTTGTAGCTGCATTTTGAATATTTAATTCTTGTTATCTATGATGTCTATGGTTAGGTAAAGATGTTCAAGATATACAGACAGTTTTTGAAAATGGTAAAGAAAGAAGAAACTTGTACAAGTACTTACCTCTGATGCTAGGACTGGATACATATTATTATGTATGCTATTGTCTATGTTGAACACAATTTCATGCAAATCATAGATTAATGACAGTATGGTGAGCACAGATAATTAGATGAGATTTTGTTTCACTGTTTGCTGGCCACAGCTGTGTTGCTTGGTGACCTTTTTGAGGTGATCTATTTCAGGCCTGGTTTTGCAAGATAGAAAAGAAAAAAAATTTAAGCCACCATGTTTTTCCTTTTTTCTGCTTTGATGCAGCTGTGGTGGATGATGTCAGTTAATTGTCAGTACGCATGCCATCATTTTGTCATAAAACCCACATGAAGAGAATTTTTTTTTTTTTGCAGGTTGGTTTTACAGTTTTTCTTGTCAATTTCTTGTGAACAAGAAGATCTTTTGATACATGTATTTTCAGTGTATAATTTTTGTTGATTGTGAAAGCTACAGAGGCTATCAGAATGAAAATATTACTTTTTATTTCAGAGACAGAACTAGCTCTCTGGGATCAAAGTCATCCAGTGTTCCCCAGAGATGGTTCAAGTTCAGGATATTCTTTGAGTTTTTTACATTCAAAATCTAGTCCGCCGGTGTCCACAGCAAGCAGATCTTCTTCAAATGAATCCTTCCACCTCTCTCTGCAGTCACCACATTCATATTTGGCACCGCTAGCTAACTTGGAGAGCAGAGTCATTCCCGACAATGATATGCCGTTTGTTTGTACTAACTGTGGGAAGGGGTACAAGAGCCAGATTGGACTCCAGCAGCACATACAGTCAGTTCATAAAGGGAAAACATTCCCGTGTCCTATTTGTGACTCGAGATTTACACAGAAGGGGAAAATTAGGAGACACTTGAAGACCATTCACCATGCGAATCAGTGTTCCTCATGTTTGCAGGTCTTCAGACTTGGTACAGAATACAATCAACATGTCCTCCGATGTCCACAATAGTGCTATTTCTCAGATCAGTGTATTTTTCCTTCATTTCAGAAATTTATGGCGAACGTAGGCACCAACATCAAACCCCGAAAGCAAATAGGAGTCAAGGCCAGAGGCATGCAGTTGGACATCCTGGCATTTTCTCTCATGAAAAACAGGCAGATTCAGTGCTCAACAGAAGGCTGCAGTGCTCATTTTGTTTCTTATTGTTTCCAAGGCAACGGGAACTCCGAGCTCATTTGTTAGAAAAACATGGAGATGAGCTGCCGTACATTTGTTCTTTATGTGGAAAGGGATATCAGACACAGCTTGGTCTTCGATTTCACCTACAAGCTCACGAAGGAAAAACCTTCCCTTGTCCTCTGTGTTCGTCAAGATTTTCTCAAAAAGGAGTCATGAAAAGACATCTGCAAAATGTTCATGGACATGTTCAGTGCACTAAATGCTCAAGTATTGTCAAGAGTGGTTATGAATATAGTCAACATGTGCTGCATTGTAACGCATGAGATGAAAGGTTTCTTTATTGTGTGAAATGGACATTCAGAATATGAAAATTGCACCAAAAGTTGCATGATATGAGAGTTGGCAGTGTGTTATGTGTGTATTGCAACTTCTCTTGCTGTTACTCCACACAATGCCATGAAAACTGTTCAAACTGTTGTCCATACAGCATTTTTCTAAAATGGAGCTGAGTACCTTTATTGAAGACCGGCCAGAAGAGAAACTGAACTGCCATCTCTTCTTTCTGTTTCAGAGACTTACTTCGGGAAAGCAAAACATCTGCCGTATGGCTCTGAATCCATTCATAGAATGTCCAGCTCAAGTGTTGGTGCAGATCCAGTACAGGATCCTTGGCCATCACGACGCCAGTTTGGTGCAAGAGGTCCTCAAGGAGAGAGGTTATCTTATGATTCAAGTCTCGTCACTCCATCCCGCAGCGCCCGATGTCCGACTTGTCCAGAGATTTTGCCATGGAGCACACTGAAAGTGCACATGATGGAGGTCCACGGCCAAGAAATGCCATTCACATGTTCTCTTTGCGAAAAAGGTTTTCTGACAGCCTCGGGTCTGAATAATCATA
>JBCEWB011025652.1:0-14908 GCA_039654565.1 Peronia peronii | reverse complement strand
TTCCTGCAATACTCACGTGACTCGGTACCCAGCAGAACGCGAATCCACGCCGCCCCCTGCTGAATAGACTTTGAAGGTGTCGCAGGAGGTGAGTTACTCTATCATCCCTAAAAGTGGGGTTATTCAGGGCCTGGAGTAGGGAAAGGGAGTTTGAAAAGATCAGAAAATTGTTTTGTGTGGATCTACTTATGGTGTCTAAAGCCATATCGATGGCTTTAGTCTCAGCCGTGAACATGGAAGATTTTGGGTTGAGGCCACAGCATGTGTTCCCCAGGACAGATAGTGAGCCGGCGCCGACGGCTTTGTCGTCCTTGGATCCGTCTTGAACAAATGCTCAGAATTAGGGTGATCAGAGATCACCTCTGCAAGCATCCGTTCAAAGACATCCTTGGGGGTGTCTCGTTTAATTCCCGCCGCTAGGTCAAAGATCACTCGTGGTCTTTGGAGTCGCCATGGCGGGACGCTTATAAATGGGTTAAATCTCACCTCACCCCGTCCGATCTCAGCCTCCGCTAGCAAAGACTCAGAGTGGACACCAAAGGTGGGAGCGACATCAGATCTCTCGAACATGTCCACGGAGCTGGGTTCAAAGACATGTTCGTAGGCTGGGTTTCTGGGTGTGATAAAATTTTGACTCCGTCTTGGAGAGAGAATTCGTTGGCCTCAACGTAGAGACTCTCCACAGGGGACGTGCAATATGCCCCCAGGGATAGTCTAAGGCCTTGATGGTGGACAGTGTCAAGGTTTTGGAGGTAGCATTGCTTGGCCGAGCCGTAGACAATGCTACCGTAATCGAGCGGACAAGGGAATGGTACAGGTGCAGCATGGAGTCTGTATCAGCATCCCATTCCTTTCCAGGAAGCACTTCTCAGGAAGCACCGTCCAGTCGGAACTTTTCAGGAAAGTCGGGAATTGGGTTGGGAGGAGTTCTGTTTGCAGTATCCATATATTAGAGGTTTTTGGCTTCGTCACCAGAGCGCCCCACCCGCCACGGAGTCCAACAAGGGGACACATAATGCTCGGATATCCAAAGCCGAGTGCCAGGGCTACTCCAGTGATATACTGTCGACGGGATGTGTAGGCAAGTCCCGCAGGATTGACCCTAAGCCCCGCTCCGCTAAGGAAGACAGAACCCGACCGATTGGGTGAATTTGGGTCATATTCACCCGCCCGTCTCAGAGGAAGGCCGGGCCGAAGCAGTGTGTTGGTGGGGGTACAGTCCGCAGACTAGGCCACCTCAACTACCAGGATCCCATTCTCCGCCCTTACCGGTCGCACCCCACGGTCAACAGGGTGCCTACGTAATCGTAGGAGAGACGGTCAGACCTATGTTTTCACTCGACCGGGTCCTGATGGCGGTCGTGAAGGAAGAAAAGAGGAAAGAAAGCGGGACAGAAGACAGGAGCAAGCAGAGACAGAGAGAGAAGAGATATCTCCCTTGTAATGTCGAGGATGGCACTCCAAGGGAGACACCCCACCGATGACGGGCTTACACTGCCTGCAGGTGGGAGCAGAGAACCCACTTATGAACCCCGCGCCCCCGCGGGAGTGTCATGATAAGTCTGAGCATAAATATTAAATTTTCTTCATTAGCTTTCCTTTTCTTTTTTTAAGGTTGCGTTAGTTGGACACTGGCGAAGGACAAAGGAGATGAGCGCATTCATCATACACGGTACTTTGACACGGCAGTTTGCCCTGTGCTTCAATTCAAATATCTTTGGTTCAATGACATCTGACAGTTTTTCTGTTTAAAAACAGATGTATCCTTTGCTTACCTGCTTTAGTGGGCAAGGACTGTTGTAATCTCTCTTTCATCTTTTGATGCCAATCCTAATCTGCTCTGCCATGAGTATGGATCTTCTCAAATATATAAGAGTCTAAATGGATAACTTTAAGAGGATGGGCGATTTGTGGTATTCAGGCAAATTGGCCGAGAAACAAGTACTCACTGTGTGTCAAGACAAAATGAGCATTTCATTGATGAGCTTACTTGGATGTAAAACAGAAAGTTTCGAAGCAAAGATTGATGGCTTTTAAAACATTGACATGTTTAGCTTTTTTCATTGGTCTGTTGTTCAGATGCATGTCACCTAGGACTGGGTAAAAAAATACTTGCATTCCTCCTGTTATTGAAAGCTGACGAACAGATTTTTCAGACCACTTTTACCATTCGATCTTGCAAATCATGATTTTTCTAAAGGTCCCTCTGTCAGGTTATGAATTATTGATTTAGCCAAGGCATTCAGAATCGAGTACTGCTTTTGTTGTGATTTTGTCGATAAAGATAATACAGCACACGGTGATTATAAGCTTCCTTGTTCTCTTCATTCTGGATACGATCTATAATTATTTCATCTGTAAATAATCTGTATTTCATCTGTTTGAAAATCTCATGATTCTTGTTTGCTAACAACACCATACGCTAAAGATCCTCCTGGAATCTCTGTTTCGCACCAAGATCCTGTCAAAAAGGGCGTGTCCTCTATCTTCTGGGGAGAAAAAGAGCTGTCCAAGTCGTGGTTCACTAAATTATCCGTCTTTTTTCCCTAAGCCGTCCGTGTTAGATATGAACGAGAGCATGCACACTATGCTCTCACTTGACCTGTGCACATCGCCGTTAATGACTTTCTCATTGTGTTCATTTCTTTCGGATCTATCTGTCCCACCTTCCCAACATAGCATCACACTTTCCCAGTCTCTTTACCAATCCACATCTATGCCTCTGATTTTGATTTAGATGACAACATCACTGTAGTTTTTCTTGAGGTCTTTGTGAAGAACTACATTAAGTGAAAAAGTCAATCGACTTTTCAGGAAGGAGGGAAAAAAAGGTGATCATAATTGTAATGAACATAAAGCATGCATATTCAGTTAATTTTGTTCTAAAACGGATGTCTTTCTCTCTCTTTCGAGCAGATGGAGGTAACAAGCATATTAAGCATTGCATTTATGTCATGTGATTAACGTATGCTATTTTTCACGTCACCACCATCTACTATTATCCAAATTTTCCGCGCATATCGAACGCATGTGAAGACAATTTTGACTACGTGGTTTATTGCGATTTCAGCAGTAATCTGTGTGACTTGGTCACATTGCTTCGCCATTTTGACATTTATGCTCTTAGATTATTTTATCCATCTACTTTCCTTTTGGTTTTTCCTTTCACAGTCTTTAGATAGATGGCCATCCGGCGACCAGATATTTACACCGCTAGAGAATTCCAATGCTCTTAGATTTAAAAATTATTTAAAAAGATCATGTCTTTCCACCGGTCCTCTGTAACACTGAATTGGTATGAACAGTTTGACATGATATAGCGTGAAGCCACCTTAAATATGTGGGTTATTATAGGGCGTTATGTTTCTATCATATCTTATCTTATCATACTGTATTTTAGACAGAGATCTTAGGTAGAAAAATGATTTTACAAAAACGAAACAAACAATTTGGATGATGATCATCATCATGATCATAATATTATTGCCCCGACGAAGAGCCAAGCGGGCTCAAAATTTGGCTAGCGATATTAGTTTACTTTATTAACTCAGTTCAAACTTTTTCATATTGTTTTTCAACTTTTTTGATGTTTTTGATTAGTGGATGGACAGTCGTCTTAATTTTATGACATTTTTTGTAAAATGATAATAATATTATAGTTGCTATAGATGTCTTGGTAAAGACGGGATTTCTTGTTCAAGGGAGTTTCCTTTTTCGTCTATAAAACCTGTCCAGCGAAGTCTTCTGAATCATCAACAGTGGAAAAAGCAAAAAGGACAAGTGAGTTTGATAACGTACGTGGCGTGTTTTCTTTCCAAGATTTAAAACCACTCTCTTATAGATCTGTCTCTTCCACACCGGCGCAAAATTCTCAGTGGCACTATCTAGGCCAGGGCCATCACTCTGATTGCTTTGCATGTCGAAAAGATCTATGCGTATGAGCAGTCATACTTACGACATCCGACCTCGTCACTGCCATCGCCGCAGTCATCCTCAGTGTCACAGACCCAGTCCTGCTGTATACATGTCCCAGATTTACACTTGAACTCTAGAGCGCTGCAGGTTGCGGTTACTAGACAAGATAAATGTTTGAAAAATAATGAAGCATGACTGCCCTGATTTGAAAGTCCACTACACTTTTTAAAGATGTTTGTAATCAATATTACGATGCGATATTTTTGGCTTCACAACATTTTGGCCACGACAGCATGGACACTAGCTTATCCATAAATAGCAAGCAAATTTGCCCTAAATAGTAAGATACTGTGTCAGTCAGAGCTGCCGCTTAAGAAAAGATCCATAAACAGCAACATTCCTAGCAGTTCTTTACTGGAATAGCCGTCTATACAAGATCTGACTGGACAGTATTAATCTGTCAAAACCGGACGACCTCAGGCTAAATGTTTCGGCTAGATAAATCATTGAAAAAATCCATTATTTCATAATTGTTTTTAAATTATCAAGAAAATATAAAAATCTAAGCAAGCCGCAGTTCTTTTTCTTTCGGTCTCATTTTAATATTAGGGAGAAGTGTCTCATTTTTCAAATCTTCTTTCTATAACCATATTTATATCAAATTTCAGATGCGGCAATGCAATTCAGAAAAATACATAAAGATATAACTGCATGTAGCCGTAGTGTTTTTTATATATTTTTCAGCCATAAAAATGTAAAAATAATTAATAGAACTACAGTTCTTGGTGCATTAGTTTACAAGAAAGTCATATTGCTATTTATGTACGGGGGGTGTTCAAAAATCTTTGGTCTGATTATGAAGGAATGAAGATAGGAGCATTATCTTCTCCATCTAAAAGACACATTGCTCTCATTTGTGGGTGAGCTTCAAAAGACTCTCAGAATAGATGCCCCTACTTTATTTTTTAAATCACTCTTAAACTTTACTTTTCACTTTATTTTCCAAGTCAGATTGACGTCTGCAAAGGTAATTTTTCAGAGAAGTGAATAAAAAAAAATTAAATTCAGAATAATGCAGAATCTGATTAATATGCTGGATGGGGTAAGTTACCCTCACGCTTTCCTCCTTCATTTCAGGAGCTAGAGGACGTGGCATTTATTTCGCTGAACCTTTCATTATATGAAGAATGGTTTCCGCATACCAATAGAAAGATCTGCCATCTACACAATATCTTAGACATTCACTCTCCTATCATCCAGCATTCTCTTTCTCATTTTCGAGACAGTTTTTTTTCCTGCCACACCATCTTGATCTTGGTTCATCCTCAAGGGCCACTCTTAAACTTTCTCATCCAGAAGATTATTATCCGGTGAGATGGACTTAGTCCCTGTAAATATCAAATAATCATCTAAAATAAACTATGGAATATTTCCATCAGAAAGCAGGAATTTTAACACAGATGGCATTATTATCGTGTCCACCGTTAAAACATTGTCATGTTCTCTACCGAAAAGGACTGCTTTTCTGAATGATAGGTTTATTTCAGTGAGGATGGTGCGCTTAACAACAGGAAACAGGTCAACAGGAAACCCCTCACTGAAAATTCCCAATTTTGTTGCACGTCATTATAATAAAAAGGCGTAAGTATAGTCATGAATTTCGAGGCTGTAGGTAGCAGGCTCCTTCATACTCAGACTGAAACCTCTTGAACACCCCTCATGTGATGTCATTAGGTCATTTCAGTAAACCCTGAAACAATGTAACGGCGGTTGACATTATAATTGACCAGAGAATCTCTCAGAGGTTGAAGAAAGACATACCTTGTCTCTTGGCAGATCTGACTTTGTTAGACCTAGTCTTGGTCAGACTCTTTTTATTGCTAGCCTCAGTCACAATCACCATCGCCACCAGCACTACAACACAGATCTTCAGTGACACCATCATGCCCTGTTACTTGTTCGGATGAAAGAGGGAAAACTGACCAGTGAGAAACAGACATGGTTGAACTGGATACCCGTTTTTATAGTCTTAAGTCGTCAGGGTGCGTCAGCAAAGTCATACTGTTGGTGACGTAAGTGCCTAGACCGGATCTAGCTGTGGTCAGATCACTGTCCTTCATCGGGACATATCTGAGACAAAGAAAGTTGAGTTGGCATGGGTGATGTAACTGACCACCGGGGAAATCTGCAGCTCCGAGGCACGTTCTGAGGAAAAGATTTCAATTATTTCATGGTGAATGACGAACCCAGATGTGTTGTGTAAGTCCTTTTTCCTTCTGAATTATGCTCTTGGTCAGCTCTCTTTAACACTGATATCACAATACTCGGTGCAATGAAGTCAAATCTGCATGATATTTGAAGGGGATTGGTGGACACCGAAATTTTCATCTTCTACGAATTTGGGGTTACAGTTAGAGTGTTAGGTTGATTCAGTAAACAAATACTGGTTTGGACGAGAGTAATATAAAGTGATAGATGTGCAATTGAGATAAAAACGAAGACAAAACATGAAATTGTGGAGACATAATTATTACGATTATAGACAGCAGTTAAAAAAAGGATGCGACAAAAATGCCCTCTAATTGAATAAGTCTGCATGGCTCTAATAGAAAGAAAGGAAATCTGTTCTTTTTCTCGTCTAGCAAATAAAATAAAGTAGAATTAAATCAAATTTAAATAAAAACAGACAAAAACAAAATAAAATGAAACAAGATAACATAAAATAATTCGTCTCGCTACTCTGCTGAAAATTCATGATTCACATTGGTCGTTGGTGATACAAAATAGTGAATGTTGGAAAGGAAAGAGGCAAATCGTGCCCTAAATAAACAAATTGGCAGAGTAAATGTCACAGATACTTCAACACCACAGAACTAGTCGCACCTGCAGAGTGGTCGTGCAAAATTTATCGCAGAGTAAGACGTGCTTTCGAAACTAAAGCAAATATCGCTATGAAAACAACTGAAGATCACTTATGCAAAACTTGGGGCGAGGGAGGGGAGGACGGGGGTGGGGAGATCCTTAAACGTGATGGAAGCAAATATCCTCTAAAGGCAGCAACAACCATGTATATTGATGACCGATATGTATATAGAACCACTGCATAACAGGGAACCATAACATGTAATAAATCGTGAAACCCAAACCCAAAGAACAGTAGATAAAGTTAACACCATAGACTGTATTATAAAATACTGCAGGTGAAAACAGACAAAGAGATCTCGAACAATGATATGTGTACAAACCGTAATGGTACTCTGAGCTGATCAGCTGATGTTACCATTCAGTGACAGCGAAAAGATTACATCAGCAAGACATTACATCACTGTCAAAATCTGTCCTGTTCTGGACATGTCGTCTGTGACAAATTTTAATCAGAGGTCGGATCTCTGTAGTTTATTAGTCACATATAGACATTTGACAAAGAGATAGTTGTCAGTCAAACTTATGAGTGTGTCTCTTATCATCTATTAAGTGGAGAAGATAAGTTCGTCAATAAAAGACAGGTAGTATTTTTTCAAAACGTTTTTACAGTGAGTGCCTTACAGAGAACTATGTTTTGCTATATAGTTTTCTATTTCATTACCATACAAAGTTGTCTAAAATAAGAACATTGCCAATAGCTCATACCAATCGCCACCACTACATTGACCTTGCTCTCTGATAATTATCTAGGTGTGTCTGTGTCTCTTCCTCCAAACTTTACTTAAACATTTTGACCTTGTATGGATTAAAACACCATCTTGAACACATGAACTTGTACCTTAATCATGTCCTATGCCTCCTCTTTATCCAAAGGCAAGGCCTCTTCATACGTACGTACGAAGATGTGATACCGCTTCGCCGTACGTATGTGACGGACGAGGAAGACCAACTCCGTCGCCGTACGTATGCATTGCCATTGCTCAATTGAGGCCCATCTCGATCTACTGGATCTACGGACGATATGGCAATGTGCCTCGCTGCTAGTAATGTTTCATATGTGTATGAAATATAACTGTAGATCCATAAAAGGGACCGTAAATCCATTTTTTTTTCAATTGGTGATCGTAGACACTGAAATAAACACACTCACACACCTTCCCGATCGCCATACGTACTGATAGCCATTGCTCAACTGAGGCCTATCTAGATCTGCTAGATCTACGGACGAGTTGGTAATGTGCCTCGCTGCTTTCACAGTATTAGTAATAGTACTACAGTACTAGTAGTGCTAGCAATGTTGTAAGACGTAGAAAATAGAAAAGTAACGTAAATCCATTTTTCAAGTGGTGAGCCTAGGCAAAAATAAACACAACTTTCCCTCTTACTTACGTACGGATAGGATAGCCAGATATAAATTATATATATCTCTAGATCTGCTTGATCTATGGATGAGTTGGCGATTTGTCTCGTCCACTGCTACTGCTAGGCCTGGCAATGTTGTTTTAATAACATGTATAATTTGTGTTATAAATAAGATTAATAAGAACATTACCGTAAAACCATTATATCAATGGCTCGGCTCGAAAATAAGAATTTGTTAAAAGCGCTCTATCGAATTCTTTTGTAAAAAATTGTGTGGGTGTGTGTGTTTATGCGTGTGTGTGTGTGTGAGAGAGAGAGAGAGAGATTGAATTTGATAACCATCAAATTCAATCTCTCTCTCTCTTCTCTCTCTCTCTCCGTTGCTCTAGTGTGTCCAATATAAATTAATATTAATAGTAATAGTATTGAATACCTTAGTTACTCTTTCAGTTTTGCATTGCTGGTGTTTGTTTCAGATATACAACTCCTGAAATATTATTATTCAGAGGGATCGAAGTGGACGGTTTTGATTTTTCATCCGCCTTAGAGTTAGAGAAAGGGGGCAGAGGAAAGAGAGAGAGAGAGAGAGAGAGAGAGAAAGAGAGAGGGGGGGAGAGAGTATGAATTTGATGGTTGCTGTTGCTCTGATGTTGCCAATGTAAGATAAAAGTTTGTACCCTACTCTTTTTTTACTTTTTCAGTTTTGCATTACTGTAGTGCTAGTGATTATTTCACTGATAATAAAGTGATAATATGATTATTTATTTATAATGTACAACTCTTCTTGAAATATTATTATTCAGAGGGATCGAAGTGGAAGGTTTTCATTTTTCACCCACCTTAGAGTTAGAGAAAGGGAATGGAGGAGAGAGAGAGAGAGAGGAGAGAAGAGAGAGAGAAAGGACAGAGGAGAGAGACACTCACAGACAAACAGACGGTATACATATGTAAACAAATTGTGATTCAGTGATTATGAATATCACACATCTTTATGATACATCTATACATGTAGGCTAGCAATTTTGTTTAATTGTAAACAAGGGTAGATAGATTGTCTAGATCTAGATCTAGATCCTGATATGATTTAGAATGTGTATCCATTTAGACAATAAATATTCGGACAGCCTGTTGAAATATTATGCTCCAATGTTGTTAGCAAGCAAAATAGATTATGATTTGGAATGCGTTTCGTAATAGATTCTATATCTACCTCTAGAACAAAACTCCAGTCGGACACGTGTCCGAATAGAGACAGCTTCTACTACACTCATTTAATGGACTCGTTCGAAATCTCGAAATGGTCACGTAATCAGGGAATTCGCTCATTTCCTTTTCATGTCAGAAAACAAGAGAGAATGGAAATTATCCCCTCTCGCCGAAGTACCAACACAGATATTGATGACGTCATTTCCGGACATTTTTAAAGACCCACTAGAGAAACAATCAAGGAAATCGCGGTTTCCGGACATTTTTTGCCATACTGCTCCAAACAAAAATGGAGCGTTTCCAACAATGGGCAGTAGTACAAGAAGTAGGATCTATAAAATAACCGTAGTGCAGGGGAGTCTGAGAAATTCACAATTATGGCACATTGGACCATTTTATGTTGGTCTGCAATGGCTAAAGCCGACCTCATGCATTGAAACCGGAATTCCCTGATCACGTGACTAAATTAAGGACAAGATATCGTGCCGATGATGTCAGGCTATTTCTTTCATCTTCCCCCGTCCTCGCGGGGGGCCGGGGTTTATAAGCAGATTCTCTGCTCACACCTGCAGGCGGTGTAAGCCGGGCATCGGTGGGATGTCTCCCATGGAGTGTCATCCTCGACGTTCCAGGGGAGACATCTCTTCTCTCTCTCCTTGCTCCTGTCTTCTGTCCCGCTTTCTTTCCTCTTTTCTTCTTGACGTGTAAACGTATCTTACCGTGTTTGACACATTATAGCCGTAATCGTGCTGATGTGTCGTTAAACCCCAACACAAACAAACAAACAATCATCTTTCCCCTCTCCCCTTTCCTCCTTTTCCGCAAGCCCCACCATGCAGTATTGCTTGAAGAACAGCCTGAAATTTTTCACCTGAGAAAAAAAAAAAAGAAACGGTCGCGTGGAAATTACCAGTCGTTTTATCTTGTCTTCTTTTTTTTTTTTCTCTGTTTGCAGACATTCAGGACATAATGTACCTCGAGTTCCTCAGGTTCAACTCGATGGTGCAGTCTGGTGTGCAGTAGTGCGGGGGTATTGAACAAAAAAAGGAAAGATAAACGCGAAATGCATCCGCCGGGCGGCATTTGCGTCTGCAGACAGAAGGTCAGCCGGGCTATTGCGCATGCGTATGACGTCATACCATGCGAACTATAGGGGTAGGGTTAGGGTTAGGATTATGATAAGGGTTTTTTGTGTGGGTAAAAATTTGGAATTTAGAAATTTTGCCCGGCCAGCGACATCTACGCCTACTCATCATCCTATTTTTAACAGAGAAGAATTGTTTTATACGTGGGTAACTTACACACGGGACCTCCGAAATATATTCGCCCTTATCCGGGAAGGCTAGATGTCGGGCTTCCCTACCCATGAAGCCAGGGGACCGTTGAGTCATTGAAAAAGTACAGGTTTCAATCTTCGTATCTCCCCCCCCCTCCCCCCCCCCCCGGGCAGGATCCGCGAGTTGAACATACAACGCACGACTAGAGCTGTGTTGGTCACGGTGACTCCAGCACTGGCCGTTTTCAAAACAAGTTTATTTATAATTATGCAGACAGAACTGGGTTACGACAGCCATCTCATCTGCACCAGGATTTTGATAAGTCCTCAGTGGACTTGTTCTGAATTTCCCAGGATCACGTGATGATAGTGACCGACTGGTTTGGTAGAGACACTCGAATTTTACAATCGGGAACACACTGTTCTGTGAACAAGTAATTCAATATGGGTCTGTATAATGAAGCTTAATTTGTAACAGTAGACGTTTGCAACACAAGAATAACAGCATGTCAATGCATTTTATTTGGAAACAAATCTATCAGTGTTTGATGAGCATAGCCAACTGCAGCATTAATCTATAGGTCAAGGGAGGTTATAGTGGAGCTGTGTTGGTCTGATTTTTCTCCCTTAGTTTTCTGCGTTGACAATGCATGCAGAGCCTTAGAGCTGTTAGTAGGTATATCCTAAGTCATCGATTATTATAATTAACACCGCCCATATTATAGATCGTGAAATTGATGTCCGTAAACTTCAGACTTACAGGTATATTCGATGAGTACATATTCGAAAACTTTGAACTCAATATATTCAAGGTATGAGAAATTTGACTATGTTTTAATGCATCCACTGTGCTTTGGGTACCGACGAAACTAGACTTTTGTGTTCTTATTTTAATTTAAGTTGTATTTCTAGAACAATAACGGATGGACAGTACCAGGCTAACCTTGTATACCTGGCATGGCAGGTAACATTAAGAAAAAAAAAAATAAAATAAAATAAACAAGAAAACATCGAATGGCACGATATGTATTTTCGCCCCTCTTCATATCGTGAAGTCCTGTTTACCCTAACTTAAAACACTAGGTAGCTTATGTGTTTAACATCTTATGTAGGCTTTATCTTAACCGCTGTGCAGGAGTGGCTGAGATAATGGAGCCCTTATATTTCTGTGATATCTGCATCTGAAGCCAGTTTCAATTAACGGTAGACCGGAATAGCTTCGTACTGAGTATCCAAGCAGCCAAAGATTGACCGTGTGGAAGTTGCACTCTGAGTGCCGCAAAATATCGGACCGGGGGTCACCGTGGCTGTTCAGGTTAGACGTCTGCTACTCCGCGAAAAACGTGGACATCGAGGGGTTCAAGTATCGGATTCTACCATCGGGAATGGGGAAGGATTTGAATATTAGGACCTGCATTTTTTTTTTTTCAGTAACCCAGTGGTCTTCTGGCTTCATGGGTTGGGAAGCCCGACGTCTAGCCTTTTCTGACGAGGACAAATATATTTCGGAGGTTCCCTTTGTAAATTATGCACGTTAAAACCTTTGACAATTCAAAGTCGAATGAAAATAGGCGGAGACCCGCTGTAAGAGCAAAATTTCAAAACCTCTTTAAAGCTGAGATAATCCAATTTTCTTAGGATTGAAAGGCTACATAGATAATAATATTTGTAAAAAATCAAAACTTTTCATTTAACTTTTTCATTGCCAGGACAGATCATTACATTTCTGAGTAATCATTTTTTTTTTTAATCGATATATCTGGGATGCTCAGCTGCAACTTCTGTGTCCGGAAAAAGTGATATCGTTCACTGATTTTATTCAAAGGAGAGCTATAGCTATCACGTGACAACTCACAATGTTAAACACATGATTGCATCACTATCACCACGTGGTCGATGTGACATTCAGAACAACCTTAGTGACTTACGATAATTCGCTTATGTCATTCCCAGCACTTGGAGATCTTGAGGGGAAAAAAAATATGCATGGCACCAGTAATCTGTATCAATAGTTCTATATTACATTTCTATTGATTTAATAGGCTATATAATTCCATTAACACATTTGTTGTGTTAATTCACAGTATTCAATAGCTCTCATGCTCAGAAATGCCATGGGACATCAAATTGCATTTTGCCATAAGTGTGACTTATACCATTATATCATGAGCACTGATGACGAGTCGAGTCCCGCTCCTTGATAAACGACATATTTCTTTTCCTCACCCACTCTCTCTATCCCCGACCTTAAAGTCCTGCCACTAGAAGAATACGCTGCCCCCCTCCCCCCTTAGCTCCATATACACCCAAACGCACACATATCCATGCAATTCAGCAAGTGGTTTTTTTTTTTTTCAACACAATTCAAATAAACAAACAGATCTATCATCAGAAGCGAAACCTACATGGCGCACATATCATGTTGGTAGGTCAATCTGCTGCATGGCAGGGAGAACGGGGGTGGGGGAGGGATGGAGGGTAAGGACATCCAGGGCATCGGGGCATTATGGGAGTCACTGAGGGCCAGTTCAAATTCCCCTTCTCCCTCCTACGTGTTTATTAAATACAGAATTGGCATCGAGGTCGAGTGCTCAGCTAGTGGCTACGGTGTCGCTGAGTACACTGGTGATAATGGGACTGAGAACAATTTATTTAACAGTTGACTTAATAATCTTCAGTTTCTTGGACGGTGAAGTCCGACGTCTAAACTTCTCGGATAATTGCGAACATAGTCAGGAGATCCTATTGCAAATTTATGTTCTGCATTATGTTCTGTACCCTTGGCACTTTTACATCCTTTCAAAATAGACTGAGATATCAAATTCCCCGGAAAATTAAAAACAACATAAACAATAAACTCCAGGATTTCTGCCCGTGATAATTCTGCTGACCAAATCGGCACGCATGTAAAGCCGAGATAACGCTACTTCAAAGATTGGTAGCAAAGGCGACATCGCAGCCTATACGTGCTAACTGGGTCAGCGGGTCAGACGATATGTTCAGGACTTGCCGGCGTTCAGTTAGATCCGGTTGGCAGACAGTCAAATTTTTGTTGATGTTGTTATTGCTGTTGCTGTGTCACACAGGCTGTCAGTTTGAACCCCGACTGCTCAACTACAAAAAAAAAAAAAAATGCTACGGAATTGCCTCCTCCTTCATGACATCACAGATCAAGGACACCAGTTGTTACCAGGTCACGCTGCACTCGGAATTCCCACTCGAGGTCTGTCTCCTTGGGTTATTCCTCATCAGCACACTCAAAACAGTCAACTTTAATTTAATCATGAGCTGTACATATGTACGTGTGTTACCGATAGATATGCCATTGTGTATGGGCGGGCGTAAGGCGTAGTTCTTTGAGGGAAAAACCCTTGAAAAGATGCAGGAGCTTAAAACAAAGAAAAAAGAAAGAAAGAAAGAAAGAGAAATAAAGAGAGAAAGAAAAAGAAGAAAGAACAAAAAGAAAGAAAGGGAGACAGGGTGGACAGGTAGACAGAAAAAAAAAGGCAGAAAGGAGGATGGAAGGGAGAAAGTTAGAAAAGAAAAAAATAAAAAAACAAGAAAGAACGAAAAATGAAAGAAAGAAGAGAAAAAGAGAAAAAAGAAAAAGCCAAAGAAAGAAAAGAATGACAGGAAGAAAGGACTACAGAAAGAAAGAAAGAAAGAAAGAAAGAAAGAGAGAAAGAAATATTGTCAATAAATATAACTGTCCGCTCTCCCTTGTCAGTTTTTTCTATTCATTTCTCTCTGAATATACCTAGTTCACAATACACACGTGACATGAATTTCCAAAAAAGTCAATAAAGATGGACAGAAAGGCGAAAGGAACAAAGGTGAATTATCGATGTTTATGTAATTGATCTTTTCCATTTGTCTAACTAGACAGGAACATTAAGTTGATGGACCTTTCCTTGCTGTTATCTTACGAGACGCAATGCAAAATTATGATGACGATGATATTAATATACATATTATTATACATAATTATGACAATTATCTAAGTTCTTTGTATATATTATTTGCTTTTTTTTTTGAATTGTTTGATTAGTTACCGGTTGGAGAGTCGTATTATATTTTGTAAAAGGACAACGATGATCGTGATGATGACAGTATATGTAAGCTTATTCTAGACACTTTAGCAAATGATATGATGATGATGATGATGATGATGATGATGATTGCCCCGACGAAGAGCCAAGCGGGCTCGAAAATTTGGCAGAGTAA
>JBCEWB011025651.1:16524-31976 GCA_039654565.1 Peronia peronii | reverse complement strand
AGCTTATTTCATACCCTTTCAGGTGGTGAAAAAAGTTTTGAGCTAGCTTTATTCTAGCCAGAGATATTGCAGTTTATAGAGACAAGGAGGGACTCCCAACAATGATGGAAATTCTGAGAAAATCAAGTTTAAATGAACGGCCGAACGTATAAATCTACATGCCTACCTCACAAAAACCTGATAATTAATAAAGAATATTTATAAATCGAGGTAAGACATATTGTCTTCTTCAGAAATGAATGCACTTTCAATTTCTGCAATAAAAAAAAGTTTGATGTCTAACCCCCCTCATCACATTCAAATCCCGATTTCTCGGTTCTATCCCAGCGACTTACGTCTCATTTCGACTGGCCGCGAGACATGTGTGCCAAGATCCAGTAATAGAATGTCATCATTTAGGGCAAGGTCCATAGCAGTGGATGGACTACTTTTTTTGAGAAAGTTTTGTCAGGTATTTTATTCCATTAATGTGTATTATGGCATGTACATGCCTGTACATGTTTTTGCGTGCTATGCTGATTACATAACAGCTTATCGAATGTTGGACTGACAAGCATAGAGTTGGCTAATAAAATTAATGCAAGATTTCAAGTTCAGAATGAACATCCATTCTTGTAATAAAGTATAGATGTTTTACTACTGGGGCCTAGTTAATGATAATATAAATGCATCAGAAAGTATGCATCATTTTTTTCAGATATGGAGACGGATTAGGGACTCCAACTAAATTAATGATTTTTTGAGGCAGTACGCCAGTTTGAATGTGTTGAGTTTAGCAGTCATTGATATGTTCAGGGCAGAACTATCCCTTTCACAAAATTCCACTCAAGCCAGTTTATTTCATGCAAGCTGCATCAGTGCTAAGTTGAATGAATATTATGTAGTAATTTGTTTTGAAATTCATAAGTGTGGATAACTTGGCATCCTGAGGAAATTTGTATGTAAATTTAACTTTTAGAAAGTAGATATTCTGACATGACGCATGTTCTTATAATAACAAAAGTCAATTTTAATTGAAACATCCATCAGTTTTTAGCCTTAGTTATGAATCTGTTTGTTTTAAACTGCTGTATGTGTAACTTTACTGATTTTGGACAATAACTCTTGGAACTTTTAAGCTGTGACATCTATCAACATCAGAAATTCTATTCTTTAATTTCAAATTAAATTATTCCTCATGTTGAATAATCATTCGGTGATAATAAATATAATGGTCATAGAATGAATGATTGTAACACCAAGTGTTTGAAGTAAAAACATTAATTAATGACTAGTATAAGTAAAATATTAAGTGAAATATAATGTGAAGAAGTGGAGTTGTTGAATAAGGGTGTTAGGTTAGGAATGAGCTGAATTTTATTGAGAATGTGAGGATGGTCGAGAGTCCAGATGTGGAGATGTTTCAGATTGTTATTTTGTGTGATATTACATTTTTGTGTGTTATGTGTGCCAGTCTGGCACATTTTTACTCTTGTTACCCATGCAGATTCCATTACTATTTAATAATCATCATTTTTTTCAGTAGTAATTATTTATTCTTTAGAATTTGTTTATAACCCATGTTGCAGGGCTGTGTGACAATATAAGGAATACATTTGTTTATTTCTACATGAAGGAGAAACATTGTAAGACTCAAATAGAAAAATGATTAACACCCTTCTCTTGTTTTACCTGGGAATCAAACTTTAATTAAATTGAGATAAATAGAATTTTTTGTTTTTGTTAATTATATTATTTATTTTTAGTTTCTTCTTTTCACTTTTAACCAATAAAGTGTTTGTGTCTCTTGGGTAAAAGAATGTACAGCAAAAGTTCTGTGAGTTTTACACATGCAACTGTATCCATTTTGGATATGCTTAATGGTTCAGTGATGCCTAGAAATGTTGTAACTTTACTTCTATTGTTTGTCTATTTGAGTCTTAAGAGTGCTGTCAAACAGCATGTAAAAACATTATATGCACTTTTTGATTGTTTCAAATTGATAAATTGATATTCAACCAAGTTTATATGCGTATATTTTCTGGGAACTTCTATGATCAGTGTTGTCATCCAGCCCACACAAATTTGATGTTCATTTTGTCTCATGTTTGCCAGTGAGAAATGGATTAATACCGTAAAAATAATGTAACTTACTATGATGAATATGTTTTTTACTTCTGCATATTTTACTTTCATTATTTTTATTTTCTTTCATGTGCTTTTTTTTTTTGCTCAGACAAATGAAATAATTATTTACTAGTCTTTAGTGTAAATACTGTACATTTCCTCTGAACTACTGACATTGTGGTAGAGATTTTTAGAATCAGTTTTAATCATTTTGCACAGATGAACAGAACATTCCTGTGACCAGCTGTATTGTTGGTTTAGGTGAAAAAGTAATGGCTACACTCACATTGTCAAGAGCACAGCATCATGTAACTCCGTGCATTTTGCTCTTAATTCTGTTTTAATTCTTTTTTTCTCGGTTAATTTTTTTTTTCGACCTTCTGCAGTTTCTTTTTCTTTCTTTCTTTTTTTTTTTTTTTAATATCAAACCTATATTGTTCATGTAGGGAGTCTTATTATCCACTTCACTGCTGTTCTAAGTTTGCAGTCTTGTGCCATCAGCAGCATGGTGAGAGTTTAACCTCCCATAGCATTTGAAGTCGAACTATATTGCATTATATTGTCTTATAATCGGAATCTTGCAGAGTGATAAATGACAGCATTTTCATATATTAGTCTTTTTTTTTTTTTTTTTTTGCTTATCACAGATATGTCATTTAGAATTTTGTGGAATACAGGCACGGAAAACTTGAGAAAATATTATGCGAGTTTTTGTTAATCATAGGATTTTATCTGACGGATTTCCACAAAAATGACACTGGAAGAAAGTCTTCCCAATTTTTTTTCCTTTTCCATAACTAAGATATTTGCAAAACAAAGCAATAATTTGTAGTTTGTATGTTTGGTATTGGTAATTCACTGAGGTTTTTCAGTTTTGTAGCATGTAGCTGTACATTGTGTTCAAGCATAATTTTGCTTGAAATTGCACACAGATGCATAGTTCATTTTTCAGGTGTACATGTATGATAATTGTGGAGGTGGACCATGAGCATGCAGATTGAGGACCCAAACATACTGGCTTCGCATCTCCCTCACATTTTCGTAATTTGTTTTCCAGTGAAAACTCAGAAAAACATACAGCCTGTTCAAATGCACAGAGTGTGCCCACTTTCCTTTCTCATCACTTTTGCATCACCAATCCCTGCATGCAGATTCACTGGGAATTGTCTTTTAGAATTGTGGTAGGAGATTTCCTTTGTTTTGCTTTCACAGTAAGTTGAGTTCTCTGTCGACTGACATTTTGCACGGTCATTGGGGGGTTTTCACAAACACTGGTAACCTACAGAAAAAGTCTCCATGTTGAAATTGTGAATGTTAAGAAAAAGAGAAATGAATCTGCTCCAACTGTACATTCACTTCACATTAGACTCTCAAAAATGTGAAATGAGAATGGGAGAGACGTGTGAAGCAACTTCATTTAGACAGCTGTCGACAGTGAAAGTTTGGCTGAATATTTCTCTGTAAAGCATATTTTAACTACTACCACAATTGTATGTTTTTTGCCAGTGTCATAATGTAAAAGCAAAGTTTGCCATGTAATATAATTTGCATCATTTTGAAATATATTTCAGCTTCAGTGCCACTTATCCCAGCTTTTTGTTTCAACACTTGACTATATGTATATCATTTTTAGTTTGTAATTTGATTTGAGACCACTTCTGTACATGCATGTATTTAAATATAAAATGTAGCATATTGTTTTTATTGAGCTAACATACACTTCTTTTTATGAACCTTAAGCTTTCTGAAAGATTTCACTATGTTTATTGCTTCAATCACTTAAGTTATTCAGGCTTTTATTTTTTATGTCCATATATAACATTTTTATTAAACTGGATGGCTTTTATGTCCTTGTTTGATATCTCTATAAATGGCACAGAATTGGCTTTGTGCACTTTGACACATTTATCTATGATAATTGTATTCAATATACCTTTTTTTTTTTTATCAGCAGGATATGATTTTCTTTATTTTATGTAATTTATGTGATGTGTGATATTCAGTGCTCCTGTTAGTTTTAACAATGGCTTGTAGCTAGAAAAAATTAATATTTTTAAAATAATTGACATTTTTTTTTAATGTGTAGGTTAAGATATGGAAGCCTTAACTCCATGTTGCTTGTGAGAGATGAAAATTTGAAAGAGAAATGTTTTTAATTTTATGGTGTAAATTGTAGGCCTACTCAAACAATATGTATCTTTTATCTAGTATTTCTCTAGGTTTTTGTGATCATTGGGCACAGACCTCCATTTGAAAAGTTTTGGGGTATATCACTGAGTTCCATCATGTTTAGGAAACAATCAAGTCAGTTTGATATCTAAATGTAAGATAGGATTATCAGTCATTGTAATCCTGTATGTATGAGAAATCAAATGCATTAACTTCTCTGCTGTCTAGCGACAGGAAAATTTCCCTGATTAAGTAAAAGTACTTTTCTGTAAATAGGTGTATCAGAATCTGTTTGAGAAGTTTTTATGTAATTCCACCTGTAGTTTCTATAGATATGTAGTCACAGAAGAATTGATTTCCAAATTTTGTTGGCTTATTGATAAAATGTGTAGACATCCGTAGAATGGCTGCAGATATTGAATATGGATGTATTTTTCTCTTGTCATTTGAAAATTGAGGATGGAAGTTTATTACTACACTTATTATATATTGATTGAAAAGTTAGCATTTCCTGTATTCTAATCAGCTTTTTGCTTTTGTTTGCAACATTATTCTGTTAACAGGCATTATTATATGAATATATTTTTGCTTTATTTGGTGATCGTATGTCTTGCACCGGGTCAGAATGAGTTGTAAGTCGCTGGGCAGACGAGAAATTCAGGGTTGAATGTGATGAACTGGGTCTAATATTCATGTTTTTATGTTACAGAAATTGAATTAACTTTTAAATAACCCATGGGGGGCTCGGGTATATAAGTAGGTTCTTTGCTCCTACCTGCAGGCAGTTAAAGTTCGCAATCAGTGGGAGTCCCCCATGGAATACCATCCTTGACATTCCAGGGGTGACATCTCTTCTCTCTCTCCTTGCTCATGTCTTCTGTCCTGCTCACTTTCCTTTCTTTTTCTTGATGTGTAAATATATCTGTGTTTGGCACAGTATTGCTGTGATCGTGCTGATGTGTCGTTAAATCCCAACACAACACAACTTTTAAATAAATCAGGATTTTGTGAAGTGAATATATAAATCTCTAAGCTAAATTATTCATCACTGCTGCTTTTTCTTCTAATTTTAGCTGGTGGTGAGGAGTCACCATCAATCTCTTCAACTCGGAATACAGTCAAGATATACTTTTTTCAGTACACAAAAGTGTATGAATTAAGTTATAACTCAATTTAGGAGAAAGTCAACATATGATTCATTTTGACTGGCTACAAGACATACAACAACCTGCTTTTTTTTTTTAAATTTCTTTGGTTTGAGTGGTTACATTAATTAGCTTTATTGACCTTAATGAATCTTCAGAGGTGATAGTAGTGAATGACTGGACAATTTCTCAATGACTTGGAACATTGAGTGGAACTATTTGCTTAAATAAAATTATCAGCAAGGATTACTGAAATTTGTCATTTTATTTCTTGTCTTTAAAATGCTGTGAATTTTCCTGACTGTGCAGTAATTTTTAATCTTCAAGTAATAATCCATTTTGATTTGTTTAATAGTTCCACAGTTACAATTAAATTGTAATGGCCTATTAAAATATACTTGTGGAAATAGAGTGTATCATATGCATACATCATAGCAACATGGCCATTTCACAATGGTTCAGGTCAGTTTGTGGTGTTTTAGGAACATGAACAAATAACCATTTTTGTTTCGCATAAATTCAAAACTATGATTTAGATTTTGGCAGAAACGGGTTGTGGCAGAAAAAGTAGCGTTAAATTAACAAAACAAAGTAATGACTGTGAAACTGAGTTTTTTACATGATTATGGCTAGGAAGTATCAAACTCAGAATATATATATATATATATAAAAAAAAAAAAAAAGAACGACTTCGATGATTATGAAATTCCCTGATGAACTTTAAATGAGTGTTCTGTATTGCTTGCTGTATAGTTCTCTCTGCCTAAGTCTGATTTCTCAAATTTAACAATTTTTATCAATATTTAACAATATCGTCTCAACATTATTGGAACACAAAAATGAACACATCTTGCAAAACAAATTTTTCAAATGTGTTCACTGACTCATCAGGTTCACACAATTCTGAGATGGGTGAGAAATCAGTTTTTTGTCCCTCCTGTTGAATTAAGAAACCAGACATAAGTGGAGAGAAATTCTCAGTGACAACATGTATGTCTGTCATATCGAAAACAAAACCCTGGGCCATATATATCTATATTCACTCCACAGCCATCAGTTGAGATAATCAGTGTAGTAACTTCAGCATAACCCACAGTGAGATGGCAGCTATTGGCATATATTACAAAAAATTATGTTCTGTATAATAATGATAATCATCTTTGCATTTTGTGTATGGTATTTGAAATCTCTAGTAGTTAATTTGTCTGTTATCAATCATATTGTTAATACTGTAGTACTAAGAGACATAATTAATATTTTAGAAATATTTTTTAATGGACATTAGAAATTGGAATAACAGGTACATGTATACATAATTAATGGACAATATCTACAAGATCTTGTAATACTACAGCAAGAACACTGAATGTACTTGAGCTTGTGGTTCCAGTTTTCCCAGATGTTCATGAGGGAGATGAAGATGTTATTTTTAGATGATTTAACAAAGACACTGTTATCTTTCTCCCTCCTTCCACTTTTCCCTCTCTCTTCCTCCTTTTCTGCTTCATTAACAGAAAAGCAACTGATAGTAAGAGTATCTTTACATAATATCCCTTATTCATTCCCTCAGATTATTTATGTTTCATAGTACAATCTTTTATTTCAGCATGATAATATCACTAGATTGCTATGTTGCCATATCTATGTTTACTTAAGTTTGATGTTCTTTTATTGGACTGGTTCGAAATCTCCTTGAGATCACATGGTGATGATCAATATTTCTTTTGTTTGACATTGTGAGTTATCACATGATGATACATTTTTTTTTCATTTCACATTTTCCTAGCCTTTTAACCAGCCGAAGGGGGCTGTTTCGGTTGGTATTCAAGTCAGGTCGCAGCTGTGGTCATCATTGAGTCTGTAGATATGAGGTCACAGAAACATGCCTTGGGGATTTACATAAAACATTATGGGCAAAAAGTTAAAATTGGGCTTATAGCCTTTATTTGCATTTGTTTTTATGCAGTTAGGTGACAGAGGTATCCTGCTTGTTTACATGGTGGAACACACCGTGTTGTGAACAATTTATACAACACAAGTCACTGTTGTGCAGCTTATGAGTGTAATGTCAATCGGGACAGGATTTAATGGGATTTAGTTGTGCATCAGCACAATTATGGCTATATTGCATCAAACAGGGCAGAGAGGATAGATTGATTCACTTTTCATGCCATCTTGACTGAAAAGACAAATCATTTCGTACCTTTTGTCATAATGTGATTTCAGCTACTACACAACTCCTACCATGTGGAGATTCCGAACAAGTCCATTTGTATAGTATTTAGCCTGTCTTGACTATGGCCTGACTTCTGTTTTCAGTGATTGTCAGTCTCTTGTATGTCTTGAAGGCATCCCTCACTAGATTGGCAGTGTGATGTATCAGTTAAACTTTGTACATATGCAAGCTTGTATGTTTTGTCAAAACCAAGGTAGATGTAGCTGGACTGGTGGAGAGATTTTTTCAGCATTATTTTTCTTAAATGTTGAAGATGTTGATTGAGGAGGTGAGATAATTTCTTGAATACATTTCACATGGTTGGAGTTTTATATGAGTTAACCTAGTATGTATGATATTTTTCACTAACTGTCAAAGCTAACTTAGATGCTCAGGTACATGTAGTCTAGTTGGAATGAGGAGGGATTTTTTTTTTTTTTTTTAGCTTTCATAAATAAAAGTGTTAAAATATATTGAGTTCAAGAAAAATCTTTCAAAGAGCACTTGAGATGATACTGGCAACTCTCTGTATCTGTGAACATTGCACGGTAACATATCACTGATAGTCAAAGCCAAACTCATGTAAGTGAAAGAGGAATGATTTTCTTAACTTTAATTCAAAATACATTTATTGAGAATTAAGTTTCAGTTCCAGACACTTCATCTTCTATAACACCATTGGGTTCATTGTCAGTAGATAGAGAGCAGCAACGAGGATTGAACTTGTAGCCAAGAAATGGTTAAAACGCTTGTATCTGTGGTATGTGCCTTGTTTGGCTGAGTTCAAGAAATGCTCCCAGTATCACAGTGTAGAAATAGAGAAGTCCTTGAACTATTTTTGTCAGGAGGAAATATTTTTCTTGATGTCATTAGGTAGATATATCATGGGCTGAAATAGCAGTATTATCATTCTGTGTTGTGTGATTTGTGATTTTTAGATAGGTATATTGTAATTGAAATTATTGTCGTGAAATTATCTCTTCAAAAAGTTCATTGTAAAAGCTATTCAGTTCATATTCCAGCACTACTTAGATAGACTGTAGAGAGTAGCGACACACCAGGCTCATTTTTTTTATTCTTGATGTTTTGTTTTTCTGCGATACTAATGCTGAATGGTTATTGATTTTTCTTTCAACTGCACCCTTTTCTGTAACATATTAGCTGCTTTGTGAATGAAGGAGAGGCTAGATCCAAAATGCACGGCGTTCTGTTTGAGTGTTTCTACTGAGTGATTGCTGGCATCTATATATGTTATTACTATTACTGGCAATAAAGAGCAGATAAACTGTTGAAATCATAAAAGGATGTCTGGCAGATTTCGATGTTTATTTTTTTCGCTTTCCTTTTCACGTGGAGATTTTTGTAGTTAATAAGAAAATATATAAGACTTATAGTGCACTATCAGTATGTTAACAGGTTTCAAAAAAGAGGCATAGAAGTCTCGTAGATGTATTCCAGTTTTCTTTGGCAGTTTCCAAAAAGTAGCATGATTAAAGTTACAAAAACACAGAACTGATACTAAAGCGTCCTAGATACACGTATTGAGACAGGTGTCATGTTAGATGAATTGCATAGTATGTGGAAGTGTGACTGCTGGATCTCGTCATGGAGCGTAGATTGGTTCTACTGAAGTAGTATTGGACTTTGGTGAAGGTGATGATGAAGGTCCTGCCTTTTCATAATATGTTCATCAAATTTGTGAATCATATTCTGTGAGAAAAATTATACGCCTTGTTCTTTTCCTTTCACATCTACATCTATATATATATATACATATTTATATATATAATTATATTCATCTTCATCTCCATCCAACGGGAAAGACAATAAACGTATCCATTTCTCAGCTTGATTTGATTCCCTTTTCTTTCTGTTCATATATGTAATCTCATAGATATGCTGTGTACATGTTGAAATAGTTTCGTTTTTCATTCATAATGATTGATCAGCCCAATAATTACCAATATTGAAAATTATGATAAAAATCAAGTTTAGTTTTAGTTGTGTGTGGTTTAGTGCCGAAAAATAAATATTCATTGGGAGGCAACAGTCTTTAATGATTAATTTAGTCATCCAACTTACTGCATTAGCATAACTGTGCATGTTGAAATCTTGTGTTTATTCAGGATCAAGAAACAAAATTATACATGATTCATGCACCCAAGTGTAATATATACTCGTAATGTTTATTATTTGAATGAGATCAGTCAGATACGGGACTAAAAGTAGATAAAGGAATACATGAATTGTATAAAATTCAGTGATTTTTTTTTTTTTTTAAAATTCAAGCCATTTGCAAAGGTAAGTTTGATATCTGAGTTTCTCTGTCAATATTAAATATACTTTATGGTAAAATAGGTGTATGGGGAGGAAGTGTTCAAAACTTGGTTCCATGAGTAAAACGCTCTTCTCACACAAGACCTAAGCTTTATTGCTGGGATCCAGCCGCCAATATTCAACAGCATTTCAGCGGGGATTGTTTTTGACCAGCGCTATTACATGTTCTTCCCTTTACCAGACACAAAGGGTGCTGAAGAAACAGTTAAAAGAAGGAAAAAATCACTTTTCTTCTTGTCATTTGAACAACTGATCACAAATTGTTTTCGCTAAAATTATTATGATTTGAAGAAAACAGTTTCCTTATTCAATGAATTTTTTTAAAAATTTTTTATAATGTACATTTCAAACGAGTGTGAAAGCCATTTATTCCCTCTCTATGCTGGTTGTTAACGTCACTGTGCCTGGCAAAGGAAAATAACAAGGTTGGTCAAAAACAATCCCCGTTCAAAATGATGATGGCATGTATTCATCAGAATTTATTTTGCCCACACACCAATGAAGAGGAAGCCTGGCATAGTGGTAAGGCACTCACTGAATGAATACCAAAGTCAAGCAATGAGCAGCTTGGTTAGTGAATAAATGGGTAAGCGCTTGGGTACACCAGACTCTTCAGACAGTTGGGACTGGTAAGCCTTGGTTGTCAACCCATCTTGGAGAAAGATAAATCCAAATTCAAACCTGGAGAGGGATGGGCTATACCAGGTCCAATGGGAGATCATTGTGAGCAGTCCTATTACTTCCCTTTGTCAGACAAGAGAGTTGTTTGAGCCAGCAGTGTAAAGAGGAAAAAAATCACTTTACTTCTTGTCACTTGAAAGACTGATCACCAAAAAATTTGATAAACAATAAGCTGAAAATGTTCTTTTTATACCATAATTTTTAAAAAACTTTGCATGTTGTATATTTCAAGGAAAAGGCGCAAAAGTGATTTTTCTCCTCTTTACACTGTTTGTTCAACACATCTTTTGTGTGGCAAAGGGATGTAACAGCACATCGATCTCCTGTTGCCCCAAAACATGTCATATAATAAATACAGTGCAGTCCACTTAAAATCAACTGGTTTATAGTAAATTCTAGCTCTCACTATGATTATCAACCCCCTTTTGGCAGTCCTATTGTTTTTTTCTTTATATCTCTGTACTACTTTATGCCAACCTTGTTTGAAGTCAACACTTTTTTCTGGTCTTTAACCAGACTTGACTGTATATCCAACTTGTCAGGATGTGCCCTGGATGTCTCACGACAGCTAACGGCACAGATGAAGAAGAAGAGATATCAAAGAGCAATCTGGCTCAGCACTGAGCTAAGTCAAACCTAAAATCAACAGTACAACAGTTTAAAAACATCAATGAAACAAGACAATCTGATGAACACGTTTCAGTTCATTTCCTTTATTCTTTTAAAATCATTTTGCAAAATGTCTCCAGAAAAGACAATATTACGGCAGACCAGTCTTCTCTTTGAGGTTGAACCTACAGTTCATCAAAGCAATACTCTGTGGCCATAACGCTCAATGATAAGATAACGCCATTAAATTTATTAGACATAAACATGAATAGCATGACTGTGATGTTACGCTTCGTTTTTGAAAATTGACGATTAAAAAAAAAAAAAAAATCCAAGACAAATGATAAGACAAATATCTGAGAATTTTTTTATCAGTTGACAGCAAACTGGTTGACAAATTTTATGACACATTGCCATTACTGTTTTGTTTTTACTGTTCTACAAGAGAATGATGATAAAATATTTTTCACAAAAGCATTAGCAAGGCACTGGGTCTACTTTCAAATGCAGTGGACAAAGTTGAGACGTGCCTGACAGACATTTATACTGTGACAAAATTGATAACTGATGTTTCTACCTAAGGATTCTGTTTCATTGGAACAAAAACACAATTTTCCTACATAATATAATTAAAGATTTCTGATTACTCACTGATCATAATGACATTGTCACAAATCTCAAGAAAATCATAACAAAAATATTAACAATCACTGCACTTATGGTCTTCTGCAAAATAAATCAAAATGCAAACATGAAATCCAGAAATGTTTCTTACAGTGCTGAAGAAGAACGTATTCCTCATTTCATTTCTAAATCCTCCAAATCAGAAAAAAAATTGTTGCATCCTAAACATACTGTGTAGCTGCTAAATAAATAATAAAAATATAATGAAGATATTAACTTTGGATAATATGCTTCGCATGGAGAACCAATTTTTATATAAAGACTGCAGGGGTGAAATAATGAAAATGATATAAAAATTATGTTAGTGAATGCATGAAACAACCCTCTCCCATAGGGAAATTTTATCAGTTTGTATTAGTCCCACTCAATAAAAAAATCATGAATCAGCACAAAAATTAAAATGAGACTAGAATTCTAGAAAGAACCAATGGCAGTAATTTGTTTATCAATAGCAAAGTGGCCTGATGCATTTTAGGCTGACCATGCAAGGGCAAGTGATGCAAATGTATGTCTTAAGTAGATAATGTCACTACAATAAACTACATACATTTCGTCAAGGTGAAAAATTTTACCTGATTCCAATAATCAACTATATATATATATATATACTTGGTATGCAGATTGTACATCTATTTCTTTCTAAAGATGAGACAAATGATAACTCGCAGTTGGTCTAATTAACTGCAAGATTTCCCAGTACATGTATTTTCTTGAATCAGAAAAAAATCTCTACATTCATAATGACTGTACATGTAACAGGTTGAAATACACAAATATGAATTTGCCTACTTAACATTTGTATTGAAACTGAATGCATCTACAGTTTAAAAAAAAAAAGAAAGAAAAATCCTTGAAGCAAATTTACCTTAAATCCCATTAATTACAGATATATATGTATACATTTTGATTTATATAAACATGCATTATTTGAAATTCAAATGCTCACAGCTCCCAGTTTTATTCATATGCAGCTCTTTGGATTGGTAAACTAGTTCTGGGCTTAAACAGAGTAAGCTATGCTGGCAGGCAAGCTTGTAGATATAAAGATTATTTTCAACGTTGCAGTAATGTACGCAGATATTCTTGTTTTTTGATATCACAACTATGCAATTGTTCTCACGGTAGATCTTCATGTGGGAAACAGATAAGTCCACTGAAGTTCATGAAGGCACACACTGACCCAGATATTTATGTTAAATCAGTAATTTCCTCATTATAATTTCTCAGACTTTGTGAATTTGATGGAAGGTGGCACAAGATTATTTAAATTATTCAGATATACTTACTATCCCATGAAAATCACACAAACTTTTTCTATATGCAAGGGTTGCTGTTTCCACAATGCTCATTTGTACAAAACTTTACCAGATGTGAAAAGATTCAGAAAGGGGTGCTAACATAGGAAACTGATACAGAAATACATGTATTTTTTTTTTTTTTCCGTGCATTTCATCCATCTATCCATACATGACTTACTCATTATTTAAGGCTATAAAACACTCAATGTATAGATCTCTTGACACAAAGTTCAGTATCCACAACACATTTTATTCATACTGTTGTTTTGTTGTTTTTTTTCTCTGAGAAACCAAAGTGTCTTCCTTTTATGTATGCATATATAACAAGGCATGCCATGATGTAAAATATAAATATATAAAAGCAAAATTTGAAGCAAAATTACAGCCAGCTCAATCTGCCATGAAATGTTTCCTGAAGTGTTGTCATATCACCAAAGATTTGAAGGTAACAAGTACAGAACAACTTTTCTCCTTACAATGATGACCAAAGTTGATGAAAGTTCAATAGAAACGTAGGAAACCACACTTAAATGTAGGAAGACAGGAGAAAAAGATGCTTTTACAAATTAAATATTTAAGTGCCAAATGACAGGTGAAACCATGCATTTTTGACATGATTTAAAGGAGATGAAAGTGAAGAGATAATATTATGAATTTAATCACATTAATTTTTCGACATTTTGAAGAAAGTGATATTGATTGTGAGATCTGTGTTGCGCTGAATCATGAAAAGTGACATATTCACAAATTAGATGAATGGCATAAATGTGAGTTTGGAAGTTAGATGTTACAAGTGTTCAAACAATGACTTACATGATGTTCATGAACTTACATATTCATGACTAGAACACAAAAATACTATCGATTATCAAGTCATCATGTTGGTCCGGGATGTAATTATGAGATACATTTGCAAAATGTGTCTGAACCCCAATGACATGACATGTAAAGAGAAGGTTTTTCTCTCCTGCATAATGTATCTGATGCCCTACTAAGAGTCTCCCTCTTCAAATTTTCAAGTGGATCATTTTGTAAGAACTTCTTCTGATGAGACAGCTTTTTCTTGGAAATAAATAAATACACAGCTGGCAGTCTTGGGAAATCAAGTCTCTTTTTTTCTGCAATCAAAAATGTTACACATAAAAAAAAAAAAAAAAAAACCACCAAAACAGAACATAACTATGGAAAACAAAAATTAAAAATAATAAAATGAACATAAAACTAGAAAGAAGGAAACAAAACCTAAGAAAAAAAAAAAAGCAAGTAAATGTATGTAATACATAACATGAACAAAAAATTCTGACAATGATCATGCATTAGAAAACTGTTTACGGAGTATAATGCCAGTCAATTCTGTATCTTAAACGAACATCACAATATACTGGATATTTACAACAAATTTATCTTTGGAAATGTTTCACACTAGACTTCAGTCAACTGAGTATTCTTACATCTAAACCACCTCTTTCTTCATCAAAGAGCAAATTTCTCACGAGACTTATAAAAAGCCTGGTAGAACCATTTTGAAGACAGATATGATAACTATTGTGTGTGCTCATTCATGGCCTTTATTTGAAATTTGTTTTAAAAAATAAAAAGGGTTGATAAACATCATTTCACACCAGTTTTTTTAAACTTTATGTTAGTTTAACATGTAGCTGTAGAGTATAAGAATATGTCTTATTGTTTTCCAACTTGCCACAATGATCTTCTTTTTCAGTACTCTCAGATTCTACTTGAAAATCTTCCTTCCCTCAAATGACTTTGTGAATAGTGAGACTGTGTTGAAAATGCGATGTACGATGTAAGTTAAAGATGAATCGATAAGCAAATGTTAGTTCTCTCTCAAAAGCTTGCTCATTAAGTGTGAGTCCTATCGATGGCAACAGTCGCAAAGCATGTAAGTTCAAAATTAGATCAGGTTATATTTTAGTCCTAAAATATCCCTTGGAGATACTCTTGCGTCATGTCTTTAAATGATACAAGTTAACCAGCGGGAAAACTATCACAACTATGTAAATAAAGGCATGATGCAAGAGGGTTTCCAAAGGATATTTTAAGACAAAAATATAACTTGACCAAATTCCGGACTTACACGGTTTGCAACTGTTACTGTGGATATGCAATGTACCATTTACGGTTACAATTATATGTAAAGGCCTCGTTTTGAAATGTACATCACGGCCATGAGAAGCAATTATGTTAAAT
>JBCEWB011025651.1:0-10010 GCA_039654565.1 Peronia peronii | reverse complement strand
TGGAAATTAACAATTAAAAAAAAAAAAATTCTACCTACAAAAGAGATAAGGCTGCCCATAAGACATGTTTTTTGTTGGTTTTTTTTTCTGGGTAGTTTTGAATATTATAAACCATCAAATGTTGGGAAATTCTGGTGGGAAAATGCCACTATCTGTCCTTTTGTACAAACGTTCATATCTGTAGAGCAAATGACTGTGATGGAAATTGACTGAAGATATATGCACACTCTCTAAACTTTTCCAGTTCATAATATTTTCAGCCTTATGAAGGATGTCTCCATGTCTCTTTCATATACTCATTTGATTTGGACAAACAGTACAAGTCTATCTGTGTGTATTTTCATACATATCTATCAAAATAAGCTTTTCCAAGAAAAATGAATGGGCATATTGCGGATTTTTCTGTATTTTGTCATTCTCTAGCATATCTTCAGTCTTATGATCCAAGATTCTTTCGTACAATATATCTGTGACTTACCTTGTTATATGCAAGGACTTGTGAGTGTCCCGAGGCATGTAGAACGCCACTTGCTGTGTGTTCTCCTCAATGATGTGTTCTCGCGTGAGAAGCTCATAGATTGATGGGGGTCTCGCACCCAGCTCCATAGTGATTGGTCGGATGAGGTTCATTGTGACTTTGAGAAAACCTTGGAATGATTCTTTACCAGTCTGTGAAGGAAAGAACAAACAACAATTAAGTTACTGACAGTAGTAAGCTTAACCATTTCACTGCCAACAACAGAAAAAAAAATCCAGAAATCAGTCTCTCATGTGTGGGAAGATATACATGGTGCGCCCACAATCAGCCGACAACCAACTAACCCCTTTTTCTTTGATCTGATATTCCGACCATAAATTGGCGTTTCGCATCAGTATGCATAATCTTTTGAAAGACGCTGCAAGCTACTGATTAGCAGATGGAGGCCCTAGATCAGGCATGTAATCTTTTGCTCGTGTAACAATTAGTAACACTGAATAACAGCCGATGCCTCTGATTGCCTGTGAGAAAAAGAGAATGGGTGTTAGTTTACTCACATATAGTGAGGGCAGATCGGAGGTCAGCAATGGATGGAGCACATCGCTGAGGGAGACTGATTGCATCGCTGTTGCTTAGCACAGGACTGCAAAATTGGCATGGCAGTGAAGTGGTTAATTCTTATTATCCCCAAAGTGATGACTGAGTCATCACTTCAGTTGATGTGCGGTTAGCCTCAAAAACTCCAAGCTACATGGCCATAAATGGAACCACTTCAAAACTAAAAAGCTCTACGACAGAAAATGACATGAAACTAGCGGGAGTTGCTTGAAAAAGCAGTAGATTTGTAGTTTTTTTATATGCTATATTTATATATAACCCAAGTGAACAAATTTATGAAGGGAACTAAATCCAGCAAAACCAAAAAATTAATTACAGGTAACATGATTTAAGAAATAGGACATGAAAAGAGCTTACCTTGTCAGTCTTAAGTAAACACACACTCTGATCTGAAACAGCTTTTTTTCTTTTTTTTTTTCTGTAAATCTATGTTAACATTATGCCTTTCTTAACACTAGGTCCTATTTCTCTAAAGAATGGTCAGTCATTTACACTCACAACTTCAGGACAAAAAGCAGGAATATATGACCATTACATATATATTGTTTTGACCATGAGATGTCAGTGCTACAGACTAGTGGTTTGTTATTTGTCTGCAGACCAGGCAGTCATATATACTCACAACTTCTAGACTAGCTGCTGGAACAAAATGATTGAATTTGGCAACTTTTCTCTTCAGTTCCTGGCGATCTAATGTGGCCTGGCTGGGAACTTTGGGTAATTTTTCATCGGGTATTGTGCCAGATCGGTAACCACTGTCTGTCTCATCTTTTTCCTGAGGAAAGAAATTATATACATTTTGTCACAAGAACTGAAGAAAAAAAAAGACTTATGGAAGTACATAATATCAATGTTTCCATATACTGTAGATATAGTGAATATTAGCATGGCTGCATGGCATGCAGTTTTGGTGGCTTTGCCAAACCCACGGGGCTCAGAAATCTGTATCACTCAGAATTTTGCATCCTCAAAAAACAGCAAATAAAACTATTAATGATTGTCTGTTTCCAATTCTGTCTTCCTTCAGTACTTACATAGATGATACATATTATGGACAATATAATTGTGGTATATTGCACATAGTGATTGTGTTGGATTACAGATCTGAACAGAATAAATTTTTAAAATATATTACAGACTGAATACTGCATGACAATCTTTCATTTTCCAGAAGCTGAAAGAAAATAAAATTGTATCTCTGTTCTGATTTATCATAATGACCTTCTGAAATACATGTACAGCATATCTATCACAGTGAAGTAAGTGGACTGAATCAAGCACTGATATGCAATACAATAATTCATTCATCACCAGTGTAGAAAATTTTGGATGGACCCTCATGTGGACAAGACAAGGGCCTCTCATGGGATCAAGTCAAGTAATCAGTTTCAACATAAAAAATAAAGAAAGGGAGAAAGTTCTAAATGGTACACTTGTGTCCTCTTTTGATAATGTATACCATGAAATATTTTGAAAAAACAACAAAAACAACCACAAAATTTTCGTAAAATGATATATTTAGTCTGTGATTGCTAGTTCTGAGGAGAAGGCACAGGTGTAAGATCTTAGACTTTTCTGTTTAAAGGAAAGACATAAAAATAAAATCTCCAATTATCAAATTTCAAGAGACAGTACAGATTAGTTGTCTAACCTGAGAGAGGGCATAGATATAAAATCTTGCACTGCTAATTTTAACTCCTTCACTACCAGCAGTTTGTCTGTGTTTACTTAGTTGTGGTAAAACCAGTGAACTATGTTAATTTATTGATGGAATACTGATTTTCAGATCTTGTACTTTTTGCAGCACAGAAGTTGCAGCTACTAAGTCCATCAATCTGAATGATTTCTCAAATGTATAGTGGCTGTCTACTGAAAGTAATAGGACTGAAGAGAATGTACGTATATAAAATGTTAGAGTGTGTTTGACTAAAATATTACTCACTGTGGCTACATCTAAATGTGGATCTGCTTCTTGAGGTTGACCTTCTAACTGTTGAGGAGATTCCCCTCGAGCCTCGGCAGATACATTACTGTTGTCGATGTTGGTATCACTGTTGTTGTTACTGTTTCTTCCCTGAGCAACTGGGTCACCCAGACGTCCACCTTCTGCCACGGGCAAAGATGGCGTTTGTGTCTGAGAGTCTGTTTGCAGGTGTGACCTTGACGGAGAGTCCGAGGGTGAAGATGAGCACTGTGGTGGTGAGATATGTTGTCTGTGAGAGGAGTGGGCAGGGGAGCCTGCATTCCGGCTATGTTGCTGTGATGACATAGGGGATATAAGAGGAGTGACATAACCCTCGCTCATCGACCTCGACATTCTTGGACTTCTGGGTAGTCCTGGGTGTCCATGACTGGCAGGCAGGACACCAGAAGAATCTCGACTGGAACCCACATGGGCATCAGTCTGTCCTAGACTGCGGAACTCCGACACAGAATCAGATACAACCTGACCAGTTACGGATGCTGTTGACTCTGTGGAAGTTTGTCCGCCACTTGCGACAATTTTGGCACATCCGGGTCTGGCCCGGATATTTCCCATGGATAAGGACGTCTCCAGGCTCGCTCGAGGGTCGGAGGGACTGGGTGTCCGAGCCGCAACAATCTCACAGCCATCGTCAGAGATGGATTTGCAGTTGAGAGTGACAGCTGGCAAGCAATGTTGGTGACATGTGTATTGGCAAACTGGAGAAGGGAAGAAAACAAAATAAACAGATTAATCAACTTGTCAGTGAATACATCACCACTCACATTAGCTAATATTTTCATCAGGTTAATTGGTTGTTAATATACCCAATATATCATCTCTGTCATAATCACATGTAATCATTATAAGTTTGTTGTTTTGACACCTTCCCTCTTTCTTTCCCTCACTCTCCTCCTTCTTTCTCTCTCTTCCCTTGCCTTTGAATGGTGTGGCAGTCAGATGGATGGAAAGACAGAAAGATGGATGGGAAGAGAGGCATACTGGCTTTAGAGATTGACCTTCAGATAGAGTGAATGGATGGGTGGCCCAAATTCACAGGCTAACAGATATCACAGACAAACACTGAGATGGACAGATGGACTGACAGATGGATGGAAGAAGTGACAGACAGAAGAGTGGACAAATTGGCTGGTAGAGATAAATAGACTTATTGATTGAACGGATGGGTAGCCAAACTGATAGGCAATCAGATGAGCAAACAGACAGAAGATAGACTGAGAGACAGACAGACAGAGACAGATAGGCAGACAGAGTCAGACAGACTGATCGACTGACAGACAAACAAAAGATGAAATACGGAAAAAAACAGGGTGACTAGCAGACAGTAACCAATCTTTTGTTCTCTTCAGTTTACATGACACACATTTATAATTTACAGCCCCGTTACAATAGACAGAGACCACAGGGCACAGAAGAGCTGACAGATAAATTGTAATTTCCAAATATGCTGGTAACATCATACAACATCTATTTTAAGTTACGTGCAATCAAGTGATAAGGAAAGAAAATTAACTTACAGCACATCCCAGGCAAAAACATAATGCTATATGTGCATACATTATGAAATGAAACATGTTACTGTCATATATTGCCACATATTTCCAGGTTATTGTCATTTCACAGACAATTTTCTTTCCCTTATACATGATAGGTTTAATTTGTATCCTTTTTATCTTATCTCACATTGTCTTCAACACCAATTTCTATCCAACATTTCCGTCCTAAAATTTAAAAAAAAAAAATGGGAAGAGAAAACAAAATAATGTATTGAAAACATATGTATTTTGATTTTTTAAAAAAAAAACAAAAAAAAAAAAAACCAGCTGGTTAAAAGCTTGCAAGAAAAGAAGAGACAAAAATAAACATGTTTTTAGCACAGTGAAAATGTGCATCAATATGCCAAGGCTAAATCATTTTGCTGATAAAACAGGTTTCTTGGCATGAGGTGCCAGCTCTAGATATTATCCAAAACATGAACATCTAAAAAAATTGATGCTGGTTTAATATACGGTATGTTCTCGAGGGAAAAGGAACAAGCTTGAAGATATTAGGTGTGCATCTATTTTTATGATAATAAATACCCTCGATAATGATGAAATCTGCATTTCAGTTCCTTGCAGATGGCACATAAAATTGCGCTGGGTTCAGAATCCCTGACAACAAGGGCGAGCATGCTTGTTGTACAAGATGAGATAACGTGGCGTGAAGTGAGGTATGGTGAGGTGAGATGAAATGTGATGAGATATGATAAACTTTTTCCACAGAAAAGTACAAGATAATATGACGTGAGGTGAGGTGAAATGAACTAGATCTAGATGGAACAAGACAAGACAAGATGATGAGATAAAACTTTTTCCTCAAAAGGAAAATCCCTTTTAGAGTTGGTTGGGCAAATAAATTACATGTATTTGATATACATTCGATGCGCACACACACACACGCACACGCGAGCATGCATGTGCTGCCAGAGAAATTCTACGAATAGCATCAATCTGAGCAAAGCAAATTAAGAAGCTGCTGTTCTGCAGTTATTCTCTCTATTCCTGAATTACACCTCAAATCAGTCCTCTATTAAGAAGTAAAGAATTAGTTTGGAAATTACGGAATTCCATGAATCTAATTGAGTAGTCTGCATTTCTAAGTTCCACAGTCACTCATTAAGGCTACTATATACATCTTACAGAAAGTGTTAGTGAATGTTTTCCAGTTCCTATGATTACTTTTTGAGAACGCCTGAAGATCTTCACTAAAAAAAGTTCTGAAGGCACGAGATATAGATTGATGGCCAGATATACCCCGGTATAAAAGGTCAAACGAGGTGGTTATTTGCTTTGCATGGAAGGGCCAAACGGGCAGTGGGTACTGGATCTCTGCAATAATAAACACCAGAGGGGGGCACGCTCAGTCCTTGTCCAAGGCGGGGGTGGGAAAAACAGAAGGTCTCGGGATGAGAGCGAGCGTGTGGGTACAAGTCACGAACATTTAACACTTTTATTTTTGGCAAAAATGGGCAGACAGACAAACGCTACTGACTTTGGGGCGAGAGAGAAGAGAAGAGAAAAATAGGGGAAAAGGGGATTTAAAGAGTTCATCGCGAAAATTAGAAATAATGATGATTCTTTCCAGATTGTATGTATATATTTTCGGATAGGTCTACCCTCAAAATCGTATTTTCTTCTCGTCCTTAACACCCAAAGTGACAATAAAACTCTAGCAGATTAGATTCGAAAAATAGCACATGGAGAGACCGTCTCGGCCGAACAAGAAAGTTTCGAACTCAAAAAGTTTTAATCACATCCCTTCTCTCACTATTCCCCCTCCTTCACCAGATCTCTGCAGTCAAAGACAGACAGGATAAAATATTGTCAAAATAGTCCAGATGGTAAAACATACTGAATACAAGCATTTGCCGCGCTACAAATAACTCACAATTTTGCAGACAAATAATTCAGTTTTAACTTTGAGCATGATTATCCTACAACCGGTCTATCAAGGCACCCTGAAAGTTCTACATACCCGTGTACTGGGCTAAAAACTCAATCAGAAGGGAACTGCATTATAATATTTATCTAATTTAAAAAAAAAAAAAAAAAAAACTCAAACACAAAATATACACCACGAGAATGTTAGCTTCATACAACAATCTCAATGGATTGCTTTGAGTCCGCTGACACTGCGGGACACTTTCACTTTCCTCAATTTTTTGCTGAGATCACATGTTGGGGGCAGAGACTTTCGCCAAGTGTTCTCTAAATAATACTATATCGCAGACTGCCAAGTCCAGCACGGAGTTTGGTTTTATACATTTCTGTGTCTCTTGTCGTCTCAGAATCTTAACATCCACAAATACGGTTTCTAGAACACATTCATCTCTCACGCATAACCTATTCTTGCACCCCCTACATAAACATATTATGTCTTTATGGCTGCACAAGCATAACACAGCGCCCACATTACCACTGAAACTCTGTCTGCCTTTCAGCAGGTGAGAAAATATTGTCTGTTTTATCCGACTAAATGTCTTCAGCAGACATAAGACTTTCCAATGATCTCATTTCTCCGTCCCATATCCCATCGACAGAGACGAACGCTCCCCTCCGATGCTTCACGTTTTCAACCCATTTGCTGTTGCTGTCCAAACGGGATACAAGGAGAAAAAAAAATGACAAGAAGAACATCTTTATCTTTTACTTCTCTTACTTCTATTGATCATATACCATTTCCAAAATCTCCGGAGAGGAAAAGTCAAAGTAGCCTTCATGAGACTTCAAACGATGAACTGACTACATGTTATCTTTCAAACCAGACATATGAGGGGAAAAAATGACACTACCAAATTCTTGATCACTATTTCTCTAGCTTGTGTTGATCTCACCAACATTCCCAAAACCTCGAAAGAGGGGAAGTCAATGCACATGAAACTTGACACATGTAGAGCTGACTACCTGCTGCTCCATGGAATCATGAGCGTAGTGGTTTCTGGTAAATATTCACACCAAGAAAGAAAACAAACCAAAAACAAAACAACAAAACAACAATAATAACAACAAAACCGTGGAGAATTGAGATTAAAAAGATGGACTTCTGACCACAAAGTGTAGTCAGCTGCGAAATACAACTTTAGCAAAGAGAATAGCGTCTATGGTTTTGTAACATACTTGATGACTGGAGACAGACAGTGCTATAGATACAGTGTGATTAAGTTGGCAGAATTGTAACGTAGAGAACAAATAATGCCAAGTATACAATATTGTTGCATTGGCGGACTTGAAACGTGTTTGAGAATAGATCATTTCATAAATATACCTTGACAACATCAATGGGCTTGTACTACGACTCTGAAGAGACAACAGTTTAAGTCGATGGACAAACAATGTTTTAAATTTCATTATGCCGAAATGCCAATATTCAACCAACAGACACCACCCACAGAGACAGAGCACAATAATGAACTTAACAACTACCTCTGATGCTCGTACTCAATACTTCACCATATTCTCTTCCAATGTCACCTCCATTTCTTGCCTTTATCGTTCACGTTTTCATCTCTCCTACTTCCATATTTTCTTATTCCACCCTTCCTCTCTTTTCTTTCTCCTCTATGCACGTTACAGAAAACTGTCTTTTGGCGCCTCCACTTCTCCATCCTCCCATGTTTGCCTGTTCATCCGTTCCTTTGCCTGTACACTCTAGGAAATCCATAAATACTGTAACCTCTGCCTATCCTTCCACATCTATCTAGCCTACTTGCTCATCTTCTGACGTGCTCATTCTGTTATCAACGTCTACCTTTCTTCTAATCAGCCCCACCGCCCACGCCATGTTAAACTGTCATCCATCACTTCATTTAGTCTAATAGTCAGTACTTCTGGTGGTTGAACGCTCCATGTTGTGAGTTTTCCTATATTATATTATATTATATTATATTATATTATATTATATTATATTATATTATATTATATTATATTGCATTATATTATATTATATAAGGTCCTCTTTCTCTCCCCCCCCCCCAACCCCTTACATTCCCGCACACCTACATGAGGACAGATAGTGTGAGAAAAAAAAAAAGAGACAAACAGTGTGAACGTGAGAACAGAAGACAGAATGAGACACTTAGAAACAGTGAGGAAAAGAGGCAAATTGACAGTGAGTGAAAGAAACAGATATACAATGAAACCAAAGAAAAGGCAGAGACGCACAGTGAAAGAAAGAGACAGACGGACTAAGATAAGGGGCTTGAAGTTAGTGGTACTGAAAGGAAGAGAGAGAGAGTGAGAGGGAGAGTGAGAGAGAGAGAGAGATTCAAGTTAATGGAAATAAAAAAGAGGGAAAGAGAAGAAGAGAAATGGGGAAACTGAGAGTAAATTTACCTGGGGAAGCCAACTTTTATCTCCTTGCTATACATAATCTCCGCGATAAATGTACCTCATCTTATCTTCCGTGTCTAAAAGGTATAACTAATGGGAAAGCACATTAATTTTCTTCCATACTCAAAATTTTAGACATGAAATTTCACCGAGCTCTCTGCCACTGACTCGAATTTTATCAAAATCCATGTAGCGAATTATCCGAACTCGTGATCTTTGCTATTCATCATATGTCTCGCACAAGACAAAATCTATGCGCTAGAACTGGAAACAAGCGGCACGGCGAAGAAAGGCTGGGCTAAGATGGAAAGAATGGAAAAGATGGATGAACAGATCTAGTCATAAAAGAATGAAAAACGTGCATGACTAATAAAATCTATACTATAAATCTCCAACAAAACCCATAAAAGGCTTATGGACTCGGAAAACTATTGAATGCATTCACATGAAATCTGGCACACAACATTGTTCCATAAAGATCTGCGTTTCTACTTACATAAGGCCGAAAAAAAAAAATTACAAATGTTTGACGTTATCCTAAAAAGGCGATAATAATTGAATAGTAAACTCGCGAGAGTGTTCGATCCCAACTGTACATTCGATAGAATGCGTTCAAAACACCAAATATATTTTCTTTGAGTAACGTTCAGTTTAATCTTCCAAAATACCAACATGAGGTGCGCACGCTTGCCATTCACTTTAAGTCGCAGGATGGTAACGGTTTGATCTATATTTAAATAATCTCCCATGAAGGTCGTGGGTTCTCTTCTAGTATCAATATAAAAATTGACCCTTTCTCAGGGCATAATGCAGGACAACAGAATGCTTCAACCACTTGAATAGAACAAAAGAATCACAGTGATACTGGGTGGTTGTGGTTTTACCGAAGTTCTAGAGATTTTCTTTCTTTTGAGCAGTGAGATTCTGGCTGTAAACAATAACTGTAGAGAAGGCGTCATTTCCGTTTGAATCTCCACGATGATATATATCGAGGGTATAAAGCAAGATTGTCATATCTACAAAAATGCTGTTTTGAGATAAACATGTTTGAAGTTTTGAT
>JBCEWB011025540.1:0-14908 GCA_039654565.1 Peronia peronii | reverse complement strand
AAACACCTTCTCTGTCTTGCATCCTCTCTGTCTTGCATCTTCTCTGTCTTATATTCTGTCTTGCACCCTCTCTGTCATAAACCTTCACTGTCTTGCATCCTCTCTGTTTTTCTTACATTCTTGTTTGCCATATATACTCTCTTTCTCATATCCTCTTTCTCTCTGTCATATACCTTCTGTATCTTGCATCCTCTGTGCCTTACGTCCTGTCTGTCCACATGTTCTTTGATCTTATATCCTCTCTGCCTTACAGCCTCCCTGTCTTGTAGAGAGTTATATAATTGCGGTGTGCCTATGCACCATAGGACTGTGGTGTCCCGAATGTGGAAAGCTGACGTTGACCTGATATTGTCAGAGTTGTGGCCAGTGCACAGATTTGTTAGGTTTGGATGGAGATGACTAAAGCTTAGCCTAGTGAGAAGAGTGCTAAAATTACAATGTATTTATGTGGAGCAAAAATTGTTGGATATTTGAACTGGCTTTTTTTGTCTTTCAGATTTTTGGTTTTCTTTGATGATGGATATGCCCAGTACTGTGAAGCCAAAGAGTTACACAAAGTTTACATGCAGAGTGAGTACTTTTGCTTTCTCTCACTGTTCTCCTGACACAGCTATAGCTCCTCCTGTTGTAACTAAGATCTGTCTAACTCTCACAAAGGTTCACAGTCTTGGATCTCATAGGTTATGATCTCACCCAGTTAACCCCTTCACTGCTCTCTTGACGTACAATGTATGTCTGAATATGACTGGAGTCAGATGCTCTATTGATATACAGCGTACATCGCCATAAAACACGGTTTTACGGTGACGTACACTGTACGTCAGTTGCGCATCAGACCCCAGTCATGATATATTTTGTTTGTCAAAGAGCAGTGAAGGGGTTTCAATCTTGACAGAAATGAAATCGCATTATAGTTCATGGTGATTCTGCCCATTTTGTGAAATTTTCTTAGCACGGAGAGGAAATACGCGTAGCAGTGAAGGGGTTAGAAATCTAAATCATGTCATGAAACTTCTTAACGATATAGATGCCCACAAGGTTGGATCTGATTGACAGTCATGGGCGGCTGCCAGCAAGATTGAAAACCTGTTATGTATTATCTCAGGTCAGACATATCAGTTTGAAGGCCAGGTAAGTTTGTCAATAATATCGTATGAGAGTGGAGGTATCAGGCTGGTCTCACAACCTAATGTGAAGGAGGAAGTAAATGAATCTGCGTGGTCTCTCAGTAACACCTGCTGGATTTTGGACAGAGTCTTAGCTTTACTTCAAAAGAGTATGAGAAATCTGTATTACTCGATGATGAACTCCTGTCAGACGGAACAGAAGAACAGAAATCAAAGGCTTTATGGTCTACCCAAGTCCTCTTAAGTATGTTGAAGTCAGTAACGCAACATAAATAATGATGCGGGAGGAGAATGTCAAACAATCTTTGTTATTCCTCATTGAATAATAACTAGACATCCCTGACTACATGACCCACCCAACAAGTTTCACACCAACCAGTGATCAAGCTGTCGAAGGTAAAAGTGAACTACAATTATGCATGGATGGAAGCTAAAGCAGCCTGTGTATCTGTTCGTTTATGTGTCAGATAGCTCAGTTGTGCTTTCATGCTATGCCATCATTAGCCAGTGATACAGTTTTCTTTGTAGCCATGGGAAGTTGAACGCCGTCCCACCTTATCTAAGAAGAATGATCTAAATCCACAAGATTAGAGGGGTGATAGCTTACAGCTTTCATTGAGGTACTATGACTTGAACATCCTATATGAAATGGCTTGGTCCATGGAGTTTATGGTAGGTTATTGATGAATGTGTAACAAGATGGTCTGCGTGTAGGGGGTGACAAACTTGACATCTCTAGCTATGTAACCAAAATGTAGTTGTAAGTATAGCCCCTCTACCTATGACTAGTTTCAAGTATTATGTATAAAGAAGGCGCAGAATTAGGGAGGGATTTGATGAAGCACATGGTCACTCAGAATGGAGGTCTACATTGTGCTATTTAGAAGGCTGGATGGAGCCAATGGTCGTTTGTCAAAACAAACAAAGCACTAAGGCCGGCTGCCCAGATTATTAGGCCGGCAGCTCATTAGGGAGAATTTCCTCTTGTCTGTGGCTAGTTTGCAGGTCTAGAGTTAAATTACGGATTAATGTACAACGAACACATGAACAGTATTGCTTTAGATTTTTTTTCTACTGCATAGTTCAAAGTAAACATTTGTTCTTTACTATACATGTCAAAGTAATAGTTTGTTTTCTGTTATGCAGGCCAAAGTAAACATTTGGCTGTTAGTATACTACCATGTGAACTTTTTTTTTTTTTTTTTTGCAGGCCAAAATGTGTGGGAAGACATCAACCCTGACACAAGTGCTTTCATCAGGGAATATTTGCGTATATATCCAGAGGTAATGTTTACGATGTGAAACTTCTCATTTTTTTTTTTCAGTAACACCCTTTTTTTTTTGTTATTATTGCGATTGAAATGCCATCGGGCATAATCACCAGACATAAAATAAAAGCTATAAGAATCTGAAAAAAAAAAAATCAAAGTCTGAAACAGACAATCAGTAGCCCAACATCTCATTCTCCTTGTTGTACGTCCTGGATCTCAAGTTTATACCAATCTTTGCTGTAAGTCCTATCTTCTGCAGAGTTGCCAACCCTCCGGAAAAACTGGGATTTTCCCAGATTTCAAGGGCAATACTGGACACCCTGAAACATACTTACAATCCCAGATTTCTCATTAAATTAGTAATCATCATGATAAGAAGAAAAACGGAGACAGAACAATGAATTAGTAAAACTACGAGATTTATACCCAGCTGCGGTGTGAAATCACAGAATGTAGCCTAGATTAAGAGTTTTGGTCGGGCATAACCTTGCATTTTCTTCTATGAGATGTGTTGTACATTCACAATAATTTTTTATCACAGTCAATGGAGTTTTGTAATACTCTTGCAAATTATGCACAGGATGCCAATCCCAAGTCAGAAGAATGGGCATATGTGTAATGTTCTGGCTTCTGACTTCATTTTGAGTGGTCAGTTAGGGTTAGTGTTGCCTTAAGTGTCTTGTCCATCTTTGCTTGTACTGTCTAGTATCATGAGCAGTGATTAGGCCTCTTATTGTGCCAGCCACCACTTTCTTCCTTTTTTCTTAAGCCTTTCAGTCCTAAGAAAGTGAGATTATCTTGGCATTAAGGGTGGGTGCGGGTCCTGAGAGTGATTTTTTTTTGAATGCTTGAACTAGGAATTTTTTATGCTTCAAATTCGGATTCAGCATGTCCAAATTACAGGAAAAGTGTGGAAACAATTTTTGTTTTCTATCCGGTTGCCATGACAACACCGCCGTACTGGATTTTGTGTTTTGAAAATTAGCTATTTTCAAAAGCCTAAGGCTCCTAGAGTATTAAATGGAATAGTGTGAAATTTTGCACATGAATAATGTAACCCAATGTAAAAGATAAAATGCATTTGTTTTTTGTTTGTGTTCCATAGAATAGTTCTATACATTTTTTAAATATGTATCTTGAAGGATGTAAATTTTTTGCAATTTTCCACCAAATATCCAATTTTCCTTCAAAAATGGAAATGAAATTCAGGAAAAGCGATGCATTCTATTAAAACACATGCCATGGAGGATGTATATTCCAAATTTGAAAGCAATTGGTTGAGAAATAAAAAAGCCTTAGGGAAAAAAGTGAAGAAATTGTATAATTGAGAAAATCGCAATTGAATTTTCATAATCCTCTATATAGTCATTTAGTGGTGCCGTGTTGGTGCTGTTTTGGAGCATAAAACATATGTCTCTGGCCCCATCCGTTGTTTTCTGGTATGAGAAGAGTTCAAAGTGTGTAAAAATAGCAGAACCCCATTTTTGATACTTGTAGTTCCAAAACCTTATTTTCAGGACCCGCAGCCCCCCTTAAGTGGCTGCCCTGTTTTTGGTGAGAAGAATTTTTTAAAATAAAAATCTGGAATTTGGAAATTTTGCCTGGACAGCGGTATCTCCACCTATTCTTCATCGAGTTTCTAACTGCGGGCGGATTCTTTAATGTGCATAATATACACACACATGTCCGAAATATATCCGCCCTCATCTGACAAGGCTTGACATTGGCTCCCCTGCCTAGGAAGCCAGGGAACTGTTGAGCCTCTGAAAAATATGCAGGTTTCAATCACCGGATCCTTCCTATTCTCTGATGGTAGGATCCATGAGTCGAACCCTCGGCATGATTTGTTCACTACAGAGCAGATACCACATGGCCACAGTGACCCCCTCTAGATATCTCTAGATTCTCATTCTATATTTTCATAGTGAAAAGTATGGGGTGGAAGGGCTTTATGCAACCTTATGTGACCAGCCCAGTCCTGACGTGAACAAAAATGTGAAAATGTGAAACCGACACACATATTCTGTCCAGTTACGTCAGATTACAATCACACACACTGGCGGCAACAGTGATGGCAAATTTTTTTTTATGCCTGATGACAACGAACTTTACACGAGTTGCTGGTGCTTGCATAATGGATTTTAGAAGCCTAGCTGTCATCAAGTGCTGTTGAATAACATAGATCTAGAAGAGTTCTAGAAGTTGTAAAATTGAAAATCAAGCATTTTTCTCTTTTGTTTACTAGGTTAAGCCTTAGATCTGGACTCAGATTTACAGCATGGTTAAGCTGGGCTGACTTTGGAGACCTCACATCAGGATGTATATTTTGTAGTATTCCATAGTTTTCTTTCACTCTGCTCTAGAGAAGAAAGCTTCAACAACATGATATTTTTATAATATAATTTTCTCAGTGACTTAAAGATTTCATTATTCACATGTTCCTCAGGAGAAAAACTTATTTATTACATGTACATGTACCATTTTGGGAAGGGGGGAAGGGGTTGTTTTGTTTTGCAAAATTGCAGTTTCACAATTGTAAATGCAAGTGCTTTGAAACATTTTTCATATTCCAATGTACAAAAATTGGTCCTTGCTACAGACATGCAATGTTTACCAGCAGTGCCACTAGAGAAAACTTTATCACCAAAGTGTTCTTATCCAGCCCAAGATAGCACCAGGCTCCTTGTAATCTGTAGTAGTTCTGGCATTGAGGAAGAAAATTTTTGATGACATATTCATTAACGGCCTACTTATTTCATTTGACTGTTGCGGAAATCATGTTTTTTGTGCTGTTTGTGTTTGACTCTGGCAGAGACCAATGGTGAGACTGTCCAAAGGTCAAGTGGTCAGAACTGAGTGGAACGGCAAATGGTAAGTAGCTCATTTACTTGGATTTCTCTCACTTTGGCTTGCCCTGGCTTTTTTGGCTGTATGATATCACTGGCAAAGGGTCCCTGTCCCACCACCCACATAGCTGGAAGGGAAAGTGATCATTTCCATATATCCAAGATTTGTCAATGATGAAGACGAATTGTTGACAGCAGGTAGGACTTGCATACCAAAGGTCATCAGTGAATTTTTATGACAGCCACTTGTAGAAATTTATTGCATTTTGCTGGTAACCATTTTAGCTTTTCATCTGCAAATGGATTCTTGTCAGTTCAGCTCCTGCAAGCCGACCAATCAGTATTGTGATATGAGAGATAGCTGGGAGAAGGAACACGGATTTAGACATGTAAATGCCAGTAGTTTGTACAGATGTAGGGCTCTGGAAAAACAGGGATCGTCCCGGATTTCAAGTGAAATCAGGGACACAGGAAAAGACCTTCAAATCCTGGATTCTCATAAAAATTATAATATTAATAACAGTGATAGCAGAGAAAAAAGCACTGAATTAGCAGAACTATGAGATTTTTGCCCAGCCGCATATGCAAAAATTCTGGAACATAACCTAGATCTACGCTTTTGATCAAGCATAATATTTCATTTTGTCCAACGAAATATGCCAAATGTTGTTCACAGTTAGCCCACAAATTTTGTAATATTCTTGCACATGACGTGAGTCTCAAGTCATAACAGGCATATGTGTTGTGTTACAGCTAATGTTTTCAAGCAGTCAGCGATGGTCAGCATCGCTTTAGTCGTCTCTCCCCACATGTATATGTAAAATGCCATGAGCAGTGACTGGGCCGCTGGTGGTGACAGTATTCTTTAGATTTTCACATTAGATATTATGGTGAAAAGTAGGGGGTGGGGCTTCCTGCTATCCTATGTAACTGGCCTAGATCCAACACAAACAAAAAAGTGAAACTGACTCATGCCCTCTGTCCAAATACGTCAAGTTACGATCACACCCACTACTGGCACCAATGATGACATATTTGTTTGTTCTCTTAACTCTTTGCCCACTGAAGTTTTTTCTGTGTCTGGATTGTTGTCATATCTGTATATATAGGTGGACTGCCAAAGTGCAGGAAACAGATGCCAGCCTTGTCAAGATGTACTTCCAAGCTGACAAGAGAACGGAGTGGATCTACAGAGGCTCAACACGACTAGAGCCCTTGTTCAAAGCCTTAGTAAGTATTGATATAAAAGCTAACTTTATCACTGCAGTATCTGTGCTAGAGTCAATGTGATAAGTGTTGATGGAGTCAGCGTGGTAAGTATTGATATATAGGCTGACTATTGCTGTACTTTCTGTGGTAGAGTCAGTGTGGTAAATGTTGATAGATAAGCTAACTGTCACAGTGCTGTGCTGGAGCCAGTGTGGTAAGTGTTGCTACATTGCTATTTGTCACTGTACAGTTACAGTCTCTCCAGTTACTAAAGTTGTCACATACTTCCATTGAGAGGGCCAGAACGTTAGATCCTTTCAAACATTAACATTTGAAAAAGATTTGATTTTGACTTTGCTGTGTTTATTTTTAGTTTCTATTTTATGGTTGATAGGACTTCTTTATATCAAACCTTATATTCCTGGTTTCTGTTTCTTTTTTTTTTTAGCCATGGGTGTGCAGAGACAGTTTGAATTGGCAAAACATGGACAGTATCATTTTGTAACAGCAAATATGGCACTATGTGAAGCAAAGAACCATGCAGAGACTCCAAATTCTTAACATTTTGAACCATTTCCTGTTAATTAAATGAAGGATTCTTGTAGTTTTATTTTTTTTTTCAACTAATATTGACAGTAATAGTCATGGGAATCTGACATCCAAGCTTAGCTATTGAACGCAGGACAATCTTGATATGTTCAAGCAATTTTTTGGATTCGGTTCAGTGTAGCTTGCAGATGGAATGGTTTGTTTTTCTCTTCAACAGGCTAATGCTGATGCTATCAAAGCTGCCGGCAGTGCCAGGGGAAGAAGACATAACCTGACCATGAAGCCATCAGACAGTCAGAAGAAACCGTCAGTGGAGTACACACGTGGTGTCAGTGAGGATGACAATCAGACGCCAACAGCTCATGTCGCACGAGGTAAGTCTGATCCCCATGGAGAGACACAGTCAAGCCTGTCAGGCAGAGGGTCATAGTGCATCAGGCCAGCTAACTGCTACAAATCTCCCATAGTTTCCACAGAAATTTCAACTCTGCTAGGGAACTACAGTAATCATGGGTAATCTATGGACGGCAATGTAGTCTGAGAAATGGTTTTAAAAAATGTGGAAACTGGATGATCCAAAATATTTTCGTTATTGCGAATTCAAATCAACGGTCATACCATATAGTTCTCTATGCCGGACGCCACCGCTAGCAGTAAAGCACTGCAATCGCAAACAGCTGCAGGGTGTGCTCCCTACACACCCACTTCCCATTTCCCCTTTTGTGTTTATGTCACAGGAAGTTGCAATCAAATGTAATGCTGAAAAGAAAATTAGGGAAATCTTGCTTCCTCTTGATTTTAAGTTTAAAAAAGTCCCACACGTTGAGCTACATTTAATTTTTTAAATCGAGTGAGATTTAGCAGTTATATACAAACTTCATGTGTTATTTCAAGTAACAGGTTGACAACTTTATGATGAAGAAATCAAAATTTGTTTTATCCCGTGTCTAGATTTACCATTTCTCTCACTCAGTTGTGGATGTAGTGAAAGATACAGAGCTTGTTTGAACTATTGATCCCTAGATCTAGATCTAAGCCATGGTCAACGGTCCCTGAGCAAGTCAGTCCGAATTATAATTTGTCAGTGCACAACAGACCAAAGAAATCAGCAAGCAGCAGTTTAGAGAATTGAAGAGTTACTGCTCAGCATCTTTTAAGAATTGAATATGATTGCTTGTAATGTATACAGTGCAAATGGATGGCCGAGTATTACATTTCTATTAATCACGTTTATAATAATGATTTTTTAAAATAAAATGTCCACATGTAGGCTTCCTGCCTTAATTGTCAAAAACATTCTTGTATATTAATGCCTTGTTTAGGAGTCAAATGGATGGCTACTGAAAATTGGGCCAGACTGTTGATAAAATGACTGATTTATAAATCACAGCCCTTGCTCATGCATGCAGCAGACAAATGGGCACATGACATATCGTAGATGGGATAAAAAATCACTCGCCCTGTTCTCAGACTTTGTTGTGATATGAAAGTATTGGATTCTAGATGAGAGAATATGGTAAGAGAGGATGATCTGAGACACTGGTGAAGGATCACCATTTAAGGAGTAAACACAAGAAGATGAAAAATTTCCATACATGTTTGTTGTTTGTGACATTCCTGTTGCACAAGAACTTTGTCCCGGTTAGAGTATAGACTTAATTCTTTTGAGTAAATATTACGGTCATGGAAAGTTTGTGCATACACAGAATGTTTTTTCTTTTAGTGTTCATATTATTTAAAAAAATAAAAAACATGAAACTTTTGGGCAGTCAGCAACCGTTTTAGTGTTTGTCCCAGAGCTAAATTGATGAGATCTGTCACTTTTTATTCTTCCTCAGCAAGACCAAGCGCAACCTCAAGCTCCAGAGGGAGTGATACACACAGAAGTGATACACATAGGAAGAAGGCCAATGTTGCCAAGAAGAGCAGTGGAGGAGCTCAGAATTTGGCCAGTGGGGACAGTGCTAAAGTCAGCCAGTGGGAAGCTCCATGGATACCTTACCAGAGAAAAGCCCTCCCTGGTACTCAGAGGTCTCGGAGCTTAGACAGTGCCCCAGACATGGCAGAGAAAGGCATGGCCAAAGGTGAGAGTTCGTGACCTGGTAGAGGCACAGCTAAGGTGAAAATTGATGATTTGGTGTAACACAGCTAAATGATGAAAAATTGATGATCTGTTGTAGCACAGCTAAAGGTGGAAATTGATGACCTGGTGTAGCACAGCTAAATGTGGAAATTGATGATTTGGTGTTGCGCAGCTAAAGTTGGATATTAATGATCTGGTGTAGCACAGCTAAAGCTGGAAATTGATGATCTGGTGTAGGCATAGCTAAAGGTGAGAGTTTGCTGACCTAATGTAGGCACCTTTAAAGGTGAGGATGATATGTTGTGATATTAGCTAAAAGTGAGTTGATAATCTGGGAGAGGCACAACTATAGAGTTCGTGACCTGATGTAGGCACAGCTAGAGATGAAAATTGATGACTGGTGTGGGCATAGCTGAAGGTAAATTTGGATCTGATCCTCCCCTGATTCTTTGCTCTCATCAGCAGAAAAGTTGTCGACAGAAAGCAGATCAACCAAAGACATCGCTAGTGTCCTTCAGGAACGCCTGGCTGCAACAGCTAATTCAGAGGTGGAGTTTGGTAAGTCACTTAATTAGCCTGCAGTATGGCCAGTGATATCTGCTTCTTCTTTTCCGTTTTTCTTTAGCAAAACCCAACATTGTGGAGAGGATGTGGATTAAGCAGGGATAGAGAGGTTGGGGAAGGGGGAGGGGAGCATTTCTTGGAACAATGTATTTGTTAAGGAGAGCCTCAGGTCTCCAGTATAACGTTATTTTACTTTTATTTCATTACAAAACAGACCAGTGTGTCATCTATGACACAATATAAACCAATGTGTTATGTATGACATCACCTAAACCACTGTATCATCTGATAGCAAATAAACCAGTGTGTCATCTATGACAGCACATAGGCCAGTGCATCATTTATGAAAGCAGCTAAGCCAATGTGTCATCTATTTAGCACATCAGTCAATTTGTGTCATCTGTGGCAGCATATAAGCCAATATGTCATTTACAAGGGCATCTAAGGCAATGTGTCACCTATTTTAGCTCATAGACTAATGTGTCACCTATAGCAGCACATCCGCTAATGTGTCATCTATTACAGTACAATATGTCATCTATAACAGCACGTAAGCAAATATGTCATTTCTATGACAGCACATAAGCTAAAGTATCATCTATGACAGTTCAAACTCCATGAAGAAAGAGATCAATCATCACAAAAATAAATCATGTACAAAACAGTACCCACCCTTACCTACCCCTTCCCTTTGCCTTCCTTCTTTCTGTCCTGGTACTGAGAAATGTGGTTTGGTAAAATCCCTGTGTGAAGTTTTACATTACATCTCCTCAGTTCACAAGTATTCTATCTCCACTTTCTAGAAAATCAGCATTAACCCTTTGTGTACCTTAGACCGCTATAGTGGTCTGGCCATTTAGCTGCCGAAATTGCGCTACGACTGCTATAGCGGTCTCACGAGAGTACTGGTGATTTGTTGTTAAATGTCTAAGCGACAACGCGTCCTTGCCAACATGGCTTTTGTAAAGTATTTATCAGTGGTCTCCCTTTACGAATAAGCGGAAATAATTTTATCGTCGCCTATGGTAAAAAACAATAAAAACAGTCAGACGATAAAAGCTCTATTTCTAATGTTGCTAGTGACGCTGATAATGTGGATTCATGGGAATCGTTTGAGTACATTGACGATTCTGATGACACTGATGGTAATGTTGGTGGAACACAAGACAATAATGAAGACGTGGAGATCAATTTCACTGATCAGGATGGTGATCCAGTGGGTTCTATTGTTCCTGACATGACAAACTGGGCTCATCAACAGCCAGACAGAGCTGTACCCAGTGCCTACTTTCACTTAAGTGATTGATCCAGTATGCTCAACATATACCGCGTTCCCTAATATAGGTTGAGAATATACCTGGACTATGCAAGCCATATTTATGATTATGTTCATTGTGGATTGTAAAATAAAAACTAAAGCACAATTGCTCAAAATTATGAAAAGAGGAGATCAAAGAGTTGTGAACTGAGGCGATGATTAGGCAGAAGACACAAAGAATAGAAAAAAAGAAAAAAATAAAGACAAAGGAGTGGTATAAGATCTAAAGTTGTGAGCTGATGAAAGCTGGGGATATAAATGATGGACAATCTTTAACTGACTGAACAGCTAGTATAGCATCTGAAATCCTGAAATCCTTCCCGTGCCATCATATGGTCACATAGAGCCATCACAATCTTCTTCCATTCTGATCTTCTCTGTGCTATCCCAACTAGTTTTCTCATGCTCTCTGTTCCTGCTTCTTTGGCCTCTCTCATGGTAGTTCTTTTAAATGTCTCTTTCAGTCTATCCCTCTTTCTTCTGCCTTCAATTTCCCAGCTCAGCGCTTGTTTTGCTATTCTGCTGTCTTCCCCTCTACACATGTGACCGATGTGGTACCACCTTCTTTTTTAAATTATTTTTGCTATGTGGGGCTGTTTTTAAATCTCCCCCTCCCCCCCCTTCCAGCACAGCATAGCAGCACAAATACCCAGCACCATCTTGTTGTCCAGTCAGGTCTTGACCACTTAGTGCTGGTCAGTAGCTCACAGCAGGTAGACATTCCATTTCCATGAGGACACCATACTGATATCAAAATCACTGACAATGCAATAGTGTCATAGCTCTTATTAGATCATTTTAATAGAACCAAAGGGCAAAAGTTTTCCTGTCATCAGTTGCTTTGTTAGATTTGATCCGATTTTATGTGTGTAGATTGTTTCTAAAATGTTTAGTAATGTTAGATGCTGCCGCTTGTTCACCTGTTTTCTGACCCTTACAAATTTTTCTTGTGTGTTTATTGTTTGCTGTTGTTGTTTTCTCTTTACCCTATCAACAAACTCTCTATTTTCAGATGAAGAAAATGCCACAGGCGAGAGGAAAGATATAATCTTGAATCTCACAGATAAAGTTCGTCAGCCATATGGTGGGTATGAAGCATAGGATTTTTTTTTTTTTTCCTTGTAAGTGAGCACAAACAGATAGAACTGAACTTACTTTTAGGTTGCAAGTCAGTGTTACATGACAGGTGGTCTTTGTCAGGACTGAATTTTCTGAGACACAGAAAGACAGGTAAAAGTTTCTCTCTCACTTTTATTTCTTTGTTTCTGGACATTTCTATCTCCCTGCTTTGGCCACTGCTTTGTAGTTGCAATTAAAAAAAATAAAAGAAAATTTAGGACTATAGCCAGGAAACAGTGATCTCTTCCCAATGCAGTTCACAGGAACCATTACAGTTTGTTGAAACTGAACTTTTGTCAAGAAGTTATACTTTTGTCTTTTGTTGTTGTTAATGTTTTTTTGTGTAATATCTTTCGTGAAATGCAAACTAAATAAGTAACAGCAAATCTGTGTCGAACTGTTTGTAGCCACATGAATAAGAATGACTATATTTTAATTTGATGTAAGTGAATTCTGGTTTGGTGAAGATTTTTTGGGGGTGGGGGGAGGGGGGCTCTTACACAGAGAGAATCAACTGTACTTTTCATGAACTTTGTGAGTACAAGCCATAGTCAGTGACAGGAAGTAATCTATCTCTTTGTATCTGTTATCTCATTGATTGTCTCATCTATTCTCATCCGTTGGCTGGGGGGAAAAGTTCCTGTGGTGAAAGATGGTCATAACAACAACCTGTTCTGTCACAAAGTGGGGAGAAGGGGATGGGATGGGATTGAGGGGGGGGGGGGGAGTGGCTGAGACATCGCATTGGCATGGGTGGGAGGGATGATTTTTGGCTTGTGCAGTCTTAGTGAATTGTGTTACATAATCAGATCTTTTACCATGTCTGAGATGGTCACTGTCATCAGCTGTGTACAACTATAAACATTTGTGTATGTGTGTATTGATATATGTTGGCTGTTTCCCTGTGTGTGCTTGCAGTGAACCATCAGTGCAACCCAGCCTGTGTCCAAACTGGCTCTGACAACCCAGACAAGTTCAAAGGTCGAAATGCTCTGCTGATTCCTGTCCTGTGTGGCTGGGAAAGGTAAGTGATGGGACTGTGTGAAAAAAAAAGGCCCAGCGTTTGGTGTGGGAGCCCCAGCTATCAGGTGTTCAGTCTACAGGCACTCACTGCTGTTACACAGATACCATCTCCCCATTAACCCTGCCCATATCCCCATCTCCTGTGTGTGGATGTAGGTTTATGACTGTCTCAATCTTAAAATGGTTTTGTATCCTTTAACCAGACCACAATCAAATAGTTTCCCTAGTTCTGTGCGATGTTGATATGAAGTCCTAGACTTGAGATTTGACACTTTGTATGACAGAGGAGCTGGATCATTTGTACAATCAAGACTGGATCACGTTGAATGCCTGTCTAGCTTAACAAAACAAAAACTGACATAATCACCCCTTGTTTAAAATTTCTTTCTCCAAATCATTTGTCTGAGACTGATTTTGTTCACAAGATGTACTGTGCAATGTTTTGCCCTCATCGATGTTTTTTTTTTTGTTTTTTCTTACACAGTTTAACTGTTGAGAATTTTAACCCCATTCACAAAGTCAGTTTGCTTATCAAAGACCTGTGGGAAGGTCAAAACTAGATTTGGAAGTCACAGTAGCAATCATAGTATTTAGCGTTTAGATTGTTCTGGACCGTAAACACTGTGATTGACATAAAACTTTAAATTACAGCTGTCCAATCCTTCATTGTCAGTCTGTATGACAATCAACAGTGGAAGACGCAGGGCAAAAATTCTGATAGTTAAAGCCAGGTCATGAGGAGAACAGGACAGCAGTTGTACTGAAATGTGATGGTGTAGAACTCAGTCTTGTCATGTCCTAATTTTGTCAGAGAACCTGTCTGTTTGAAAAGTTTTGTGCTTAGCACAATCTGGCAACCATCATTCAGTTGCGAATGTTTGACAACAATTTTCTATTCACAGACAAGTTTGCAAATGTCGGCCATCCTGTAAAAGACAAGTGATCTATCGTGCACCCTGCGGACGGAGATTACGTAATATTGAGGAGTTGGACCAATATTTGCTGATCACGAACTCCAATCTGACAATTGATCTTTTCTGCTTTGACCATCACCTCCATGTCAACACAGAGTTTGTGCCAGTCAAGGTATTTAAACCAATGTTGGTCTCAGTGTGTTGTGTTCATATCTGCAGCCACAGTTGTGTATTAACAACATCCATAGACAGAACAGAGAGAAGTCAGTGTTTGTAGTTTTTATTTCCAGGGCAAGACTTCCAGATCAGGGGGCTGATTCTGTGGTCATGTCCAGTGTTTTCTGTGTAGTCTATGTGTACATGGCCAATATATTTTGTGTGTGTGTGCATAATGCAGTCATAGCCAGTCTGTTCTCTCTGTGTGTAGATAGACCAACCATAGCCAGTCTGTTCTCTCTGCATATGGGTAGTACAATCATAGCCAGTCTGTTCTGTGTGTGTGGATAGTACAATCATAGCCAGTTTGTTCTGTGTATGTGTGGATAGTACAATCATAGCCAGTCTGTTCTGTGTATGTGTGGATAGTACAATCATAGCCAGTCTGTTCTGTGTATGTGTGGATAGTACACTCATAGCCAGTCTATTCTGTGTGTGTGTAGATAGTACAATAATGACCAGTCTGTTCTGTGTATGTGTGGATAGTACAATCATGGCCTGGGGGGTTCGGGGTGTCAGGGAGAGGTAGTGAAACATGGACACTATCGCAGACACGTGAAAAGGTTAGAGTACTTTCACATGTGAGCTCTCTGTTCCATACTCGGAATTAGCTGGCAGGACCACATCACCAACCTGGAGGTCCTGGAGAGTGCCAACTCCACCAGCATC
>JBCEWB011025429.1:0-14908 GCA_039654565.1 Peronia peronii | reverse complement strand
CCCCCCCCCCCCCCCCCCAAAGACTGACTCAAACAGAATGGTGCCATATTGGATTTTGGTTTCCTCTGAAATAGCTATCTTTGAAGTCAAACTCTTTTGCCAAATATCAGGGAACTTGATGAAACCTGGTCAACCGGTTAATTGGTTATTATCTCAACATATTTTTAGCTCTTCATGTGCAAAAGAAGATCTTGAAAAATTTGTTGAAAATGTCACATTGTGCCCTTTTTTCATAACAAAAATTTATTTTTCTCCCAAACTTACAAACAGAATGAGACTGCATACATCCTCTTTTTTTTGTCTGTTGTGAAAATTATGTATGCTAAATTTGGTTAGAATTAAAGGTGTTGGAAGGGTGGTCATTCAAATGTTGACCGGCCCCTCTACCATCGAGGCTTATTTAGGGCTCTACATCCAGAAATAGAAAAAGTAAATAGCAAAACAGTGACAAAAAATTGGGTTTTGAGAAAAATGCGCTAAAGGTTTTTTTAAAGGGAAAATTGACATGGAGAATTTTTTATTCTGCTTTCTGTTTATCCTTTTTTTTTTTTTAATTATGCTCCCTGTCACGGTAAGGGCTCCTATATAGTCACTGGGACCTTCATATCTTTCTCTGTCAAAACAAAGAGTTTCTTGACTTTATTATGGGGCAGATGACCCACAACTGTACTCTGAAGCAGCAGAAATAGAAAAGAGTTTTACTGGATAAAGGAGGTGAAAGTTCATTTTAGAAGCACCTGAAGAAAACTTACAGGTAAAAATTAGGGGAGGGGGAGGAGAAGGTGTCCTGAAATCAGGTTTTTGCTCAGAATTATTTGATTTTGGGTTTTGTTTTCTTTTAAAAGTTCTGCCTTTTCTGAATATAAAATGGCATAAAAAAGTTGATATATCCATTCTAAGGTATTGGAAGGGGTTGACCTTCAAAGGTTGACCGACTCCTCTGCCATCAAGGCTCACTCGGGACTCTACATACAGTGGTCAATGAATCAATATTTTACCGGTTAAGGGCAAATGACATATATAAAAGAATGATTATGAACCAACGTTGAGAGGCCCAATGCCAGGAGTTGACACTGGCTGACCATCGGAGGCTCAGACCACACTGTATATCAGCCATAGCACTACAACTGTTGCACTTTAGTTGTGCCGGGCTTGGCCTGACACCACTTGCACAAGTGAGTCCATGAGTATCAGGTTACTTCCGGGGTGGTGCACCATGGTGGGAAAATAGATTGATTTATGAACCTGCTTCTTCACTAATTTACCAGTTTATATCAAGGAATGCAGGAATGTGGTCTTTTCGACTGCATTAAGTGTAAGTATTTGTATTGTTCCATTAAAAAAAACATAACTTTAATACTTTTGTCAGAAAACCCGCTTTCAGTTACTCTTAAATTACAAAACCGCATCTCAGATCTAGTATAAATTTCCCCACATTATTGGTAGTACCTTCAAACCTATACATACCAAATTTAGTAGTTGTTTCACTGAAAATAATGTCTCCATGGCAATTTTCATTTTCATGCAGTTCTTTTTAATCTATTCAAGAAGTGATATTCCATAATAAATGAATTTCTTTACACATTAACACTTTTTTCTTTTACCAAAACAGGAGAAAACAAGTACATGTACAACACTTCTGTATCATGATTGTTGATTATTTCTATACACATTTTGTACTTTCCTCCCATAGATATAAATTATATGTGTGACGCTAAGAGTTTAATCCTAATCCAGTAATTTCCGTTTGGAAGCCTTTCTTTTGACTGACAAGGCACTGAGCTGACTTGATGAGAATTCATTATGAACGTCAGTTTCTCCAAATCATTGCAAATGCTACTTGCTCATTTTTCAAGTTTCGATATGAACTCATGGCTGTTTCTGTACCTTACTGTCCCTGCAGATCAAGTCCAAACAAATGGTTGTTGGTGACATCAAGCCAGCGATGCTCCAAAATATGTTGTTTGGGAATAAATATGTTTGGAAACTCTCCTCTATAGAACTGCATTATGTGTCTGTTTTTGTCTGTATCGCAGGTGGTAACTGACATTTTTTGGATTTTCGTTTTATTTGATATTATTAAGGGCCATATTTTTCTGCATTTTTCTACCTAGGTCCCGCTTTGCTAAGTTATTAATCAGAGAAGTAATTAAGATTTATTAAAAAGTCGTATGTGCACTTGCTCACAAATAGTTTTTGATTACAATAGTAAGGGCACTTACAGTCAGTCACTGTGACATTATCGGTTTTGATTACTGATGTAATGGCGCATATGGTTATAATCAACGGCATATTGTGATTTGGTCCGCAAGTGTTAGTCATTGATTACTGTCGTAGGGGCACTTACAGGAATATTCAATGACAAGATCATTCATATTGATACATCCTCTGTATGAGCAATAGAGCACTTACGGCACATGGTACCTTTGTTGTGCTAAGGTCAAACTTCAAAGTGGGTCCTTTGAAGACTTATTATTAATGTCTATTGTCGCCCGGCTAATTAGACATGTGATTTTTATTGAGATGGAGACCTAATTTAAAGAATCAGTGAATACTTTTCCAGCAGTACGAACCAATCCAAATATTAATTGAATTTCTCAATTTATGGTTGCTAATGAACTGCACACCTCAAGACGATGTGCGATGTAAAGGAGAGATATACAGATTACACAGATGTGTGCTCAAGTGGACAATCACAGAGGAAAGAGATATGCTATACTTGATCACAATTTCATGCTGACAGCCCACAAGGATGGCGTGTACTTATTATTATTATTATTATTATTGCATGTGTATTTACATTTGATGTCCTGAGACGTGGCTTAGATAAATTACAAGTTCATGAATGATGACAGAAATCACAACAGGAGCCAATGGTTCAATTTTGAGCATATAATGCCCCTCCAGATTGTATGTGTCTGTGTATGTGGGAGGAAAATGGGGAAAATTGTGTCTTTATGTTATTGCGTACCAGTAGTGAGCATCTTTGGAAAATATATGCCTGTGTAACATGGCTATAAGAACTGAAGAATTGACGGAACTTTAAAAATCATCACAATAAGAAGAAATCTGAGATTTCAGGTCAGCTAGTCAAGCCAGCTCACATCAGTTCCCCTAAATCCAAATACCAAAAAATTCAATGGACGTTCAGTATTGTAGCGAATAGCATCATACATGTCCTGGAAATTAAAGAAATCATAAATACGAGTTTAGGTCATGGAAACTGATTCTGTGTCTATACTTGCATTCCTCAAACATGGTATTTACTTGTAAAATATGACAATAAACTACTGGATTGATGGGAAAATAATATAAATGGAATGTTTTTTGCAAGATCCTCGGCATCCCATACATGGACCTCATTAGTAGCTTGGTGGTCCAGACATCAGATTTAGGCAAGCGGCTCGATAATATGAAGGCCTGTTGTCCACAGTGAAAATTGAAAATGGGATAATATGGCCTGTTGTCCACAGTGAAAAGCGAACATGGGACAGTATGGCTTGTAAAGCTTGTTTTACATGAAACAGTGGAAGGAGATTGAAGAGAAAGAACACGGACAAAATGATAGGGAAACAACATCAGTGCAACTTATGTGGGAACGTCCAAGAACCAGAAGAGTGCAAGAAGCTGGTTGTGAAGTCTCAAAATGTCCCAGTACCTAGCGGTCATCAACATTCCAGGATAGGATACAACATAACAAAATAAAAAGTTAGTTTGGTGATTCAGAATATTGATCTGTTGAGGAAGAATGCTATTTCCTTTGAAGGCAGCTTGGACAAAATAGGTAAATACTGTATTTTAACAGTACTGGGGTCATGTACTCCAGTTCGGAACAATCATCTCCCACGATACGCCCAAACCAGAAATCACGGCCAGAATTCGCTGAAACTTCTGAGCCTTTGGCAGATTAAAGTCAGTCTGTTAAGACAAGAATATTGTAATATTTACTGATTTGCTCTATCTTTTTGTTCCTTGTGAAACATCAATATTGACTGCTGAATTAGAAAAGAAGATTCAGGCCCTTGGGCATCACTGAAAAGGCTAACAATGAAAGGGCCCGCAACACTATAGAACAGCACACAGGATCCAATGATGAACTCCTTACTATTGTAACAAAAAACAACTTCAGTGTTGCGACCACCGTCAAGATTGCCAAAGCAATATTCCTGGACACAGTAAAACTGAAAGAATAAAAAGAAGAGGACATGAAGTAGGTTGATTTCATTAGAGAGTGCACAACCCAACCCCAGATCAGAGATCAGCAGATGGTGGAGGGAATTATCAAAGTCAGCTCTTGATTTGGTCTGTGACTATAAAGACAGTGGTTATAACTGAACACAGCGCAGAAGGTATTTACAAGAAATACCTTCAGGAATAAAAGCCTAAGACAAAGAATATCAACTGGGATGGCAAAATTACACTGACTGGTCGATTGCTCATTCTCCTAGAGGAATTGTATAACTGGTCAGAGACTTGATGAGCTCACACCTTTCGGGAGATCATATTGAGCTCACACTTATGAATATCAGATGTCCACATCAAACCCGTGATATGGCTCAAGATGTGCTTTAAAGAAAATATTTTGACTTTTGTTGCTGTGTCAAGAATTCTGCTGATTTTCAACCAGAAAGTATAAAGCTTCAAGTGGAATAGCCATGGACTCTGAAAAGATGGAGATCTTAACTTAAGCAAATGGGTCACCAATGGCAGAAAGCGATTGCCTCAAGCATCGATACAGCAAAAGAAAGTAGGACCCTCTGAATGGAAGTTGATGGTAAGAAAATGGACGTCCCATCTCGGCTAAAAAAGAACTTATTACTTATCAAATTAGGGTGCTTTCCCAATATCCTCTGTAATTAATTATGGATCCACTTGTCATCACCTGGTCTATGTATCGACTGTCAGTGAAGTCTCTGAAAGTGGGAGAGAGACCCTGAGTGTGATTCATGCATTTCCAACATGTTATTTTTATGCAAGGAGCAACATACTTCCACTATGGATGTAAACAGTTTCTCGAACTGGCACCACATTTCCAAAATGAAGTGAACATGATTGATTCTTGTATCGATACAACCACCGCCTTATGTATTTGAGCCTCCTAGACTAAAACTTTCCTACTGTGAGGTGAATAAGCTTGATCTGAATGACATCAAAGATATAAACGCAATATCTCATCAGATTAAAAATTTTGACTGACGAACAAAGAGAGTATGAATCTAAACAAGCTAAAGACGACAAGGGTTAAGTGTGAAGAATTGAGTGTCATTGCTTTTATTGTGTAACTATGAAGAATCATGTGACAGTTAGTTCTAACTGAACTTATAGCAAAGCGTGAAAATCAGTCAAAAGTACAGATGCAAAACAAATAAGCCCAAGACCAAGGTGTGACGAGTACATTATACTGGATGAGCAGAAACTAAGGATCTAGAAGAGCTTTGCAACAGAAACCCAAATAATATTTAGCATGTGCATCTCGCATCTTTTTCAATACTCAAATGAAATCATGGATATGTATTTTTAAAAGCAATAAAACAACTAACAGAGATAAAAATTAGAGGTCATAGAAAAAAGTTCTTGAGGGGTTAATTTGTTCGAAGTCCGTTTTGCTTTCTATAAATACGAATTTTTATAGTTGATGGGGATTATAGTATTATATGCCAAATGCGTTTTATTGCTCTACTAAAATACTGGTGAAATGGCTCTTTTTGGCATTTTTTTAAAAGGCCTTTTCCACATAATATTAATGCAGCTGTAGAATATGGTGTCAGTGCATAACTGTAGGATGAAGGCTTGTCAATGTTGACTTCGCGTTTGGTAAGTGCTTTTTATTTGTTACAGCAGCCCAGCAAACCCATGTTTGTATGAACATATGCTTTAAATGTCTCTCTCCAACAGATGGAGATGATGTACAAAAATTCAAACTACAATACCGTAAAGAAAGAAAAATTAGGAAACTTCGAAACCTGTTTAATTTTTTTAATGATGAATTGCTTTAATCTTTGGTAGAAGTTTGCAAAATAGTATTGTTTTGCCGAGCGAACCATGCAAAAGCAGATCAGCACACCAGGTGAGGATTGTGAGGTTTCATCACGCCAAGATATCGTGGTTGCAAACATACAAGTTTTTGTTAGTCAATATTTTTAATGATTTCCCTTACTAATTTTACTTCCTGCTTTTGACACAGTGTGAAGAAGACCTGGGAGAAGACATTAAGCCAAAAAAATGTTATTAAAAAAATTTGTGGGTAATGAGGTTTCATCACTCCATCAACATTTATTTCTCTTGACATTTTTTTGGTCAGACTTCCACTTTCTATAAGCATCTTTGTAATGGTGCCAGCTAAGTTCCAGTGCCTCCCCTCACAGCTAAACTTTGATCTTTGGCTATCTTTATTTTCTCCTTTATACTGGCTGTCTTGTAAATTTCCTGTCGACAGTGTCCCAACAATGCTTTTTCTGTGTTGTTGTGCCAATCTTGATCACTTCCTTTTGATGGGCAAGAGCACAAGAGCTGAATGTTTTTATGGGTTATGACTCTCTGTAAGACCAATGGTTGTCCCTTTGTTTTGCACCTCACAATTCTTCAGTGGGGATCAGCCTTCTCTTTTCTTTTGATGAGAGAAGTGAGCAATCCTTCATCATTTGTCAGAGGCCCATCTTTAGCCTTTTTGTGACTGTCATGAATTGTGGTGTACAACTGTTGATGTGTGGTGAATGTGGTCACACATTCATTTGTGGAAGTTGAAGGTTTCAGAAATTGTGAGTGTGTTGAAGAATCCACCAGGTTGAAAGAATAGAATGACGTTCTGGAAATATACTGGTAAAAGTCTCCTCTCCATCTGTTTTTTTGTACAATATTTTTTTAGTGCTCTCTGCTCCATCCATCTCCATTACTTTTTCACTCCCTCCATTTTCCATTTCCTTGTGACACATCCTAATCTCAGGTGCACACCATGAGTGCACACAGGACAGGTTTGAGGGTTTTTTTTTTTTGAACTATCAAAAGCACATCAGATACTGTTACTATATTCAGCTAATTGTTTGCCTGCTTTCAATGCAATATCACTTTGTCTCTGGCTCATGGTTCTAATAGATGAGAGGCAAGTTTGGCTTGTATACTTGAGTATCTTTCCTCTTTGTCTTCTCTTATACCAACAGTATGAATGTAATTTTTCACTGTCTCACACAAGTATTATTTTTTGCATATATTTCTTGCAGCTCATTCAAAATAGCCTTGTGCATTACCACTAAATGTTTTTCCACCATAAACACATGCAAAAGGTATCAATACTCATTCGATTTAAGGCTAGTTAAAGAAAATTTTGTCTTGACAAGAACGTTGGCAGAGGCTGGGATATTCAACTCATTATAGCATCAAAAGTAATGTTGAAGGGGATATGAAAGTTAGAGGATTAAGAGTTGAAATGTAATACACTACAGTCATACAAAAACAAGTGTCTACAAGCGGGAAATTTGTGATATAGTTAATTATTGAACTAATTAGAGGCAGAAATGTTGGTTTCTATACCAAGTTTTCAAACATCTACATCACTCACACTAACAGTCATAGAGACATAGGATTTTCACAGTTTTAAACAGCTTAAACTAAATGATACACTCACTAAATCTGGATGGGGGGGTGGAATTAGAACCAGACTTCTTAGGCTTTAAAAGTTGGTCCATTTCTGAGTCATCAGAAGATTTCACCGATACATGTCTGTTCTGCCTGTTTAGCCCATAATAGGGGTGGGGGAGGGGGAATTAATGGCCTTGCAGCATATTACTGCAACCCAAACTAAAAATCACAATGTCAGGGGTTTTGTGATGCCATGTAGCATCTGGACCTCTAAAATAAACTTCTCAGGCCTAATGAGAGGGGAATATACCCTGTTTCTGCTGTGTCAGAGTACAGTAGTGGACTATTTGTCACAGCAAGGGTAAAGGCATTCTTGTTTTAACCAATGAATACATGGTGGCCATATATAGGCCTCCTTTGACCCTGAAATGACTCTATGGGAGTCTTTTTACTGATAGGTGTAGAAGGACAAAAATAGAGGAAAATTTGTGTAGAAGTCCACGAAAAGAAAAATAGGACATGAAAGACATGGGTTGAACTCTTGTATCTGAAACCCCCAAATGGTTTCTTAAATGACTCCTACCTCACCCCCCCTCCCCCCCCCTCCTCAACCCCTCACCTCTTAAAGTTTGCATTTTTCCCAAAATGAGTTTTTTTTTTTAGCATAAATATGCAATCTACTTTTTTATTTCTGGAACACTTGTCATGAAATTTGGCATGAATACAGAAAATAACAATACACAAAAATGATCAGAGAGGATTTTTGATAACTTTTAAATTTTTGAGAAATTAGAGATTTTGGGATTAAAGCTTTGAAAAGTTTTTTGTGGCTTTTTTGCATACTGATTTTGAAAATTTATGGAAAAAGATTAAGCTGTATTGATCATTTTTAGATGCTGAAAAAATATATATGCAAAATTTCAAGCAAACCGATTGCAATATGTCTCGTAGCCAGTCAAAATGAGGCGATTTTTCACCACATGGGGTTTTTGATATCATGTGAAAGCTTATTTCATACCTTTTCAGGTAGTGAAAAAAGTGTTGAGCTAGCTTTAGTCTAGCCAGGGATATTGCAGTTTAAAGAGACAAGGAGAGACGTCCGGCAATGACTGAAATTCCGAGGAAATCAAGTTTAAATGGACGGTCGAACGCATAAATCCACATACCTATATCACCAAAACCCAATTTTAATGAAGAAATATTCATAAATCAAGGTTAAGACCGATATTGCCCTGTTCAGAAATGAATGTATTTTCGATTTCTGCAATAAAAAATAAATCGATGTCTGACCCCCCTCTCATCACATTCAAAGCCCGATTTCTCGGTTGTAGCCCAGCGACTTAGGTCTCATTTTGACTGGTCGTGAGACATATAGTTAGCCAAATTCAAGATGGTGGCCATTGCCATGGCAACTATGAGTGATTCCAACTGTTTTCTATTGTTTTCCTCTAATTTGACTAAGCTAACTTCGATGCTAATGGTTAAAATCGTCTCCCTCCTAGAAGTATCCAAAATGACTCCTACCCCTCCCCTCCCCCTCTAAGAACTCAGAAGGTAGGTTTTCCTTCAGTTTTACTCTTTTCCCAGGCTGTCACCCATGTGATTGATTAATTTACTGCAGACTTTTGATTAACATCTTACTTTATGCCCTTGAGCAGAATAGATCTGCTCCTTGCTAATGATTTAATAGACCGTATGCAGCATGTGGATGAGGTTACACAATTTTCTTCAAGGAATTAGATATAATTATCATGGAGTTTGTTAACCAAAAAAAGGAAGACCTAATTGCCTCCTTAAAAGTCTTTACTATTCTTCATCATGTTTCATATGCTTTCAGATTTGTAATTGTGATAGCTTTCTCCAGATATTGTAATGCCTGTCATAAAAATTACACACACATGGCCGGTTATGTAGATTGTTGATTGGCTGTTAAAAACTTTAGATTCTTACCCTACCTACGGCTTACCAACAGAATATTACAACAGTTAAGGTTGAAGCAGCATAATTTTTTTGGAGCTGTTTATTTGATGTTCAGTGATAAGTCACTTCAGTTTATAATATGCGCATACTATTTAAGCATTTGAAAAAAATAAACAAATTATGTGTTTCATTGATGTCTTTTCAGTGGCACTTCCGAAGATCAAATTCTTTGGTAATGAAATGGTCAATCCAGGGCAGCCAGGACGTTTTAACTGCACAGTATTTGCTATCCCAAGCCCTCATGAAAATGATATTCGTTTAATTGGACCTGATGGAAAGCGAATAATACTTGTTTCTACTAGCACAGCAGAGAACCACTACTTTAGGATCAACATATTCCGAGTGAGTGTCATACAAGCGTGGATAATTTATTTGTTTATAAGGAAATATATCACGACTAGTTCACAGTTGCAGAAAACTCCAAAGCAAAAAAGTAGCGCTCAATCGTATATTAATATGCTATGAGCATCAGGCATTGCGATTCTGTATACAGACATATGTATACATACATACATAAACACACACAGCACATATATAGTGTACATTCATACATGCACAATGTGCAAATGCTTTAATTCGTGTCAAAATCTGTTGCATTCTAACTGATGATGGTACAAATGAATTTCTGTCCTAATTTTTTTTTAAAGTACCTCTTCCTACATTTTAAATTTGACCAAACATATTTAAGGGTTGTTCCTCATTTGAAACTTTAATTTCATCTTTCCAAGGTACATATCACATTACATAAGTTATTAAAACATGATAGTTTGATGTTCAGGAGTTTGCTGATTTTATTAATGATGTTACTTATTTTTGTATGATTCCACCGCAAGAATTAATTCTAAGTGATAAGATACTTGGAATTGTTGACGAATAAAAAATATTTACAATTTTGAAGTTCGCATTAAGAAATTTTGAGTTTATTAATAAGTAGTTTCTGATTCATTTTGTTATAGATGATTCCTATATAAGTGTGCCAGTTTGATTTGCACTCATGGAGAACAATTTCCTGCAAACCACCAAAAAATTCAAATCTTGTGGAGATCAGAAAATTCTTTTTGGTCAGATTCATGACTGGTCTGGTAACATCATTTGACTTCTGTCACCACTGGGTCCAAAGATGAGCCAGGCAGAATGGGAACATGAATAGCCATTCCCCAGTGGCAACATGATCAGAGCCACTCACTGCCGAGAAACACGTTAGTCTTTACCATGGAAATGACCACTATACTGTTGGCGCTGTGCACAATATCACAAAATCCTCCTCACAGGATGCTGATCCTATCAGACTTGCTCTCAAGCCTATAGGCAAGAGACTGCTAGAAGTGCAGTAGGCCAGACATACAGGAGGAGACATTCATGTTACGTTTGCACAAGTCTGGAGACCTCCCATTATCAGGTCAGAATGATATGGACCCGGTGCATGTGGAATCAAGGGAAATGACAACTGACTGAGGCCCAAAGCAAGGTATGACAAGTGTCATACGACAAAATGCCCTAATCCGGTGGGTCTGCCAGTGGAAAGTAGAGAGGAATGGCACAACAGCTCTAGGGATGGTCAGACTGCCAAGAATGAACCCGGCGCTGACTTCAGGGTCCCAGTGAACACCCAGCTGCCGAAGCTGAGAATGGGAAACCAGCCCCATAATTTCAGCACCTTAGGAAACCCACCCCATGAGACACATGTGGACACGCTGACAGCAATGGCTTTGCATTGTGCATTGACAATTAAGCTCTGTCATGATCTCCTTTTAATATCTGCTTAGCGAATACAGCCTGGCATGGATAACTCAAACTGATAAGGGAACAGAAAAAGTGTTTCATAATTCCTTACTTAAATTGCCAGTGAACTGTCACAGTAGCAAAAAAAAAAAATACCGGTTGTAGTACTAGGAAGCCTCCATGGTATTATTTAACACATTAGAGCATGGTGTTTTTGTATCAGAGATCAGGTGGGTGGGTGAGGGAGAGAGACAGTAGATGTCGCTTGCAAAAGTACAAGGAATGGAGTGGAGCACCTATATAAGCCCTGTTGTGGTCTTGCAAAATTATCCATAGTTTAACCCCCCCCCCCTTTCCACCCCATCCTCCTCCTCCCCTAAATTTCCCAACCTCCCTTCCTCCTATATACATTTATTGGTTCAGTGCCTGGATGTAGCTTCTATGGAGGCCTACCCCAAACAACAGCAACAAGCAAGGAAACTGTCATTGATTGATATCTCTATGCCTCTATACAGGGGGAAAACTAGTGGACTCAATAATATATTTGCTATAGAGGTCTTGGTAGTACTTCAGTTGTCTCTTTATTTTTGCTGCCGTGACAATTCACTGGAAATTTAAGTAAGGGATTCTCAAAGATTTTTTCTATTCCCTGATCAGTTTGAGTTATCCATGCCGGGGTGTATTTACTAAGCATATATGCCGAGGACATCATGACAAAGTTTAATTGTCAATGCACTATGGCAAATCCACCATCGTTCGAAACAAGGATAACTTAATTTATACAGATGTTGCATTTTAATTTAGTCAAAATTCACCAGATGTTAGGTAATCACGATTTACAAAGTAATTATATTGATTGCTTTACCTTGAAATTCTTACTATGCTGATATGTTTTTGAAATCTATGATGTATTTTTTTTTCACAGGTAAATTATATTATGAACCATGAAAAATACACATGTCATGTTCAGACAGATGCAGGGATGGATGAGCGGACAATAATTGCTGATGTTTATGGTGAGAGAACTGTGTTTATTTAAAAAGATTTTAGAAGTGTGGTATGAACAGTCTCATGTTATCGCTGTCCGACATATATCATGTAAATGTGAAATTAGCTTGGGTTTTTTTCTCTTCATATCATAGTATTGGCATTATATGTTGTCTCTAAATATAATGTTAAAAAATCAATTAGAAATTCATTAGTGGTATATAGTATAATCATACCTGGTCAGCATGCCATCCTCTATGAGGTGCTGTGTTTGTGCAGATTGTCTGAAGCAGTAATTGCATTTCAGTAATTTTTTTTTTTATTTAATCTGAATATATTTATCAGTCCTAGTTAGAAACAAATCAATAGTTTAAGTACTTTAAGTGTTTATGCTTAGTTCACTTTTTTTTTTCCTCATTGTGTGTTTCATGTCAATATTAACTTTATCAAGTAAGAGCTTCATAGATTTAATAGGTGTTGTAAATAAAACAGTGATGGAAAGGTGTTACATGTGACACTTTCTTTAACATTGTTCAAATAGCACATTGCAACCACATCTGCCGTCCAAAGGGAAAACCTAGTATCTAGCTCTAACCAAGATCTGAATAAAACAAGGAAACATACAAAGTTTACCCTTGTATTTTTGGAAAAAAAAAAGAAATTGCTAGGTTTTGCCGTATTTTTTTTCCAAAACTACCGAACAGAACGAGCCAAGCAATTAAACATAGCAAGCGGGTGACCTACATGACCCATGTATAGAATTATCTCCATTTTAAAAAAAATTGGAGTTATTAGGTATTACCTTTGGACGGTAGACATGGCACTAAAATCAGACCTCTGTTTATGTCCTAGAGTTCATTGTAGTAAGAATAACTACCTTAGTATTATTGATAGATTGAAGAACTAGGGCTGTACGGGAAACTGATAAAATAGTAGTCATATAGAGTTTATATATATCTTAGATAGTTTGTTGCTGAAAAGTCTTTCTAACAGTTTCCCCATGGCCCTGTAAGGACTTAAAGCTCTAAAGAGGCAAGGAACATGTAAGCAAGGAAGCAGTTCTACAACTGAAAATAATTAGAATGAAAAATAGAATTTCTTGATCAGCACCACAGACTAACCAGATGGAGCACTCTCGTTGTGTGATGTCACAAAAATCATGCCAGGGGCTTGAGCGGCCGCCATAGTAGGCCCAATTGTCCTGTGGTTGAGTATGGGATACATATTAACCCCTTCAGTGCCATTATAGTTGAATCCTTGTGTGCCGGGGAGAATTTAGCTAATTTGAGGTAGGGAGATAGATGCGTTTATAGCTCCATTATTTATGTAACTAAAGCAATGCAAATTTGCAATAGTAATTCTGACATATTTTCCTAATATAAAATGCATTGAGATTGTGTCCATGATGGTTATGGGGTCACTGGAGGTGGGTCAGATACAGTACATTCCAAAAATTGGTTAGTAAGAATACAGAATAAAATTCCGTAAAAAAACAAAACACAGAACAAAATTTGCCACGAATGGACATCACTTCACAGGAAATACTCAAGGAAGATCACCCTAGTAATGCCTAACCATTTTATTGAGTTTAATCCCTTTGACCATACACAAAAACATGACGTGTCATAGTCCCAAGAATTTCTCGGGGTATAGGCACACAGGACTATCGGGAAGGCCCGATAAATTCTCAGGGTAAGGCACTGTAGGGGTTTATGTGACGGCAAATCTTAGCTTCTCAGTTGTTTTCTTTTCTTCACCAAAAACTGAACATTCATGTTCTTTTAATGATTAGAAGTTTAGAAACTCCATAATATGTAAAGGGGGGGGGGGGGGGTGTCCTGAAGGTGATTTATGTTATTATTACAGATAGACTACTTCAACCTTTTCCATTGAATTCAGTATGTTCAAATTAGAGAAAAACAGTGAAAAAAAAACCCTGACTTTTTCAAATTGTTGCCATGGCAATGCCACCATCTTGGATTTTGACATCTCTAAAACGACTAACGTTATAATCGATCTCCTCCGCCAAATTTCAGTGGAACTTGTTAAAACTTAGTGAACATGTTGTTTGACATAATATCTAAAAATTTACTCATTTTCAAGTCTTTGTATGCAAAAAAAATTTCTAGAAATTGTTCAAAATTTCAAATTTCACAGTTTTTTTTTTACTAAAACCTATTTTTCTCTAAAACTTGCAAACTGAATGTGACATGCATATGTACTTTTTTGGTCTTATTGTGAAAATGATATATGCCACATATGATTAGAATTTGTTTCAGAAATAAAAAAGGAGGTGGCAAAATAATGTAACAAAAAAAAATGGTTTTGAGAAAAATGCGTTTAAAGTTTTCTTCTCAGTAAAAAAATTGAAATGGAGAGTTTCTTTGGCTTTCAAACTTGGAACAGCCCTTTTTTTTTTTTGACATAGTAGTCCTCTCCCCATGACTTCTGTGTCTTTTGTTGCCATTTTGTGGCTTTCTGGGCATATCTTTTCTCAAACTTTTGCTCCCTACCCCCCATCATTTTAAGGGCTCCCATTGAGTAACTTCCAGATTCTTGATGGCCTATATTTGTTTGTTTTTCTTAAGCCTTTCAATCCAAAGAAAGTAGGATTATCTCGGCTTTTAGAAGTTGCCAATTTTTG